>JAOCPU010000078.1:0-105796 GCA_035772785.1 Phlebiopsis flavidoalba
ACCCTAATTGTAATTCTCACTGACACAAGTGTAAACTGATTTGACTTTCTTCTAGCCATTCCCTGGGCAACATACTTGCAATTGCTGCAATGCCCTATAACCCATGGCCAGAAGAGATCCAGCTAGCCAGGGTAGCGGCTCAGAGATTTCACATGCGGAAAGTCAAGACAAGCCCACAGAGTGTGTCTTACATTTTTTTCCCTCTTAATGTTTCTTACACGTGTGCCTAGGGTTGGAGCGTCGAGGTGACTACATGCACTTCTGCCCGCGGCCTGCCTGTAGCACATGGTTCCAACGAAAGCTGCCTCATTGAGCCCATCCGCGAGGACAACTTTATTGCATCCCCCGACGTCCGAACGCCTTGCTGTTGATCCAGACCGCAGCCAAGCCGTGCCCCGCAGCTTGCAAAGTATGCATATGAGAAGGCCAAGCGCGAGGAAAGATGTCGCATGAGGATGGACCGCAGACTCTGTCTGGCATCCTATCTGCATTCGAGTACTTTGTTCATCCTCAGCGCAAGCTTCCGGACTCGCTCATTACAGTCGCGGCGATGCCGATCGTGCGACGCGCGGCGGGTGAGGGCACGTTCAGTGTTCAGGGCAACGTTCGCGGACGTGGGTCCTTGCGCGACGGTTCGTCTACCAGGCCCTTGACGGCTGGCACGATGATTTCAAACGTCTCACGAATTGGCTCGACGACAGCTGGTACGACGGCGCCTGCGACAGGGATGTGGAAAACCACGTGTGGCGATTCTTGAATAGTGTGCGCATTTTAGCCAGCCCACGAACGGAGTATTGGGATGAGCTCGTGCAAAAGCTCGAAGTGCATGTTAATCGACCCGTGCTGCATTGTCCTCATTGCACGAAAGACAATCTTCCAGTCGCTATTTGAGCCTTCTTCCCTTCATCACTTTCCTTGATTATTTCTCATAGTATCTTGGATAATTACACTCATGAATAATCTTCCTTGCATGTTTCTTCTTGGTTTCTTCCTTCTTGAATAGCGTAATAAACGAATATCGTAATGAGTCGTACTAATGACTGCCAAGTTTGGTCTACCCCACTTATGTAACGATGTTTGGTGTCGACGATATTTGTGTGGCATGACAACGAGTGTATGAAATTCACGAGAGAACAGCACAAACAAAACAAGCCAAATAGGCTACAGTGATTAGTGAATCAGACTACTACGCAGTGCGATAGCAGAGCCCGACAGCGCATCGGGCTCTTCCTCCTTGGCCGGCACCCCGAGAATTACACCCAAATCCTTCATTTCTTTCTGCAGCAAGTTCGTAACATGCGCCAGGCCAGCCTGCTCCTCCGCCAGGACCTATGGTCATAGATTAACAACACGGACCTGGCGAGTCCGAACATAAGCGCACGCACCTGCGCAATCCGCGCGAGACCGTCCTCATCCACTACCGCCCACTCCACCGCGCCGCTCTGGCGGTCGCCTTCTCTCGCCGCACGTACGGCGTCCACGAGCGCCCACATTTTCGTTGAGTTTGCCCCGCATCTTGCCCATGGGCCGCCCGGACGGCGGACCTCTTCATCGATATCCTCAAGCGCTGCACGGAGCGCTTCCTCCTCTGGCCGTATTGAGGACGAGCGGAGCGCGGGCACGAGCAGGTGCAGGTGCTGCAAACGATGCGCAGCACGCGGTGCGTCAGTTGCGTCTGAAGCGCCTGAGCACGGCGTAGTCGTGAGGTGTTCGTCACTTGGTGGCGTTGCGAAAGCGCTTCAAGACGCGTCTTGAGTTCCTAGAAGGTGCGATATTACGATAAATGAGATGGACAAGAAGTGGCCATGAGAGAACAATGTTGACCTTGAGTTTCTCCTGGTGTTCCGCCGCTTGCTTTGTCTGTGCGTCTACACGTTGCTGAAGGGTCGTCGAACCCTACCGCCAGCACAGGTACCATACCAAGTGATGCTATAAGCTGCAGTAAGAAGATGCTTTGGGGGAACAGGTGCCGCTCATACCAGCTCGGGTCGGGGTTGTCCCGCACAGCTTTTTGCCATAGAGCGTCATTCGTAGCATTGGTCGGACGCCCGTACAGATGAACTTGAGAAGGGTCCACACAAGATTATAGAAGTAATGCTACTTGAAATTTGAGACGTTATAACCACAATGAGGAGAACGGACGAACCTGGAAGCGGCACTGTGGCGAACTGGGATCCCAGGCCTGTTTAACTCCTTCGATACGCTGTACAAGAGCTTGGAACTGGGCTTGAGGGTCTTGTTGATGTTGCAGAGGTACAACAGTTCCTCGCGTCGGAAGCAGACTGCTTCCTAGACTGGGCGGTCCTAGGGACGAAACCCCGAGCGTACTCGTCCCAAACAGATTACTGCTCGGGGCGGTAGATTGGCTCAAGCTCCCAAACAGTGGGTTTTGCTGTTGCTGTGATGGCTGAGCAGGCTGGCCGAACAGAGTAGTACTCTGCCCAGGTTGCGTTTGAGACTGCGTCGTCGACTGACCGAAAAGTGAGCCCTGTGTAGGTTGGGAAATGGGTTGACCAAATAGCGAGGTCGCGGGCTTGGCTTGAGTAGAGCCAAATAAGGAGTTCTGAGCAGGTTGTGCCGTGTTACCGAAGAGACTCGGTGTAGTATTTGCTGTAAGCGCATCATCAGCATACAACTATGCTAGCACTGCTCATCACTTGCCTCCGGTAGTCGACGTATTTCGTGGTATTCCCAAACAGGCCACTGGATGTCCCCTGCTGATTCGACGTGTTCCCAAACAGCCCGCCCCCTGTAGCACCCACCGGGCGGCTCCTGCAGTGTTGGTCGTAGCAGTGTTTCCAAAGAGGCCGCCGCTGGTTGTAGTTGTGGAGGGTTGCGTGTTCTGGGCCGTACTTCCAAACAGCCCTCCTGCTGTGTTGTTCTGCTGGGCGGGTGCAGTTCCAAAGAGACCTCCGGTAGGGGCATTATTCGCAGGTGTTGTGGTACTCGCGGTGGTTCCGAAAAGGCCACCACCAGGAGTCGGTTGCGTCTGTTGGTGGTGGGTGGTGCTGCCAAAGAGGGTTGAGAGCACCGGCAGTTGGCTGCTGTGCGGTATTCGCAGCTGTGTTCGTATTGCCAAAACAAACCGCCTGCGCCAGTGTTTTGCGTTGTTGGTGGGCCTCCAAATAATGATGTGCCGGGAGTACCTTGTTGGGCATTGGCAGTCGTAGAAGGGGTCTGACCAAAGCCTCCAAACAGTCCCCCGCCTGCCGCCGGCTGTTGTTGTTGCTGTTGTGGCTGTTGTTGTTGCTGACTGGTCGACGACGCGCCGAAGCCGCCACTGTTTGTACTGGTTGTTTCCGAAGGACCCAAACATGGTCAAAAAAGAGGTCTCGGAGTCGTGTCACGAGATATTTGTGATCTATGATAGGTGGATTTGCGCGTATAGGGATGAGAGTTGGAGCCTCGGAGGAATCAATGAAACGAAGTACAGACCAAAGTCGCGCTCGCGGAACTTGCAGTCTTGCACGCGTCTCGACCTCAGAGCACGTGACAAAGGGACAAACATCACGGCGGTTCGCTAGTTTCAAGCTAGTTTACCAATAAGTCACAAACCACGTATCGCACGAATCGAACTGGTCATCGAAACCAGCCATTATCCTTTTTCTTCATAATTCTCTCACGACGTATCTCAATCGAGAAACTGTTGGCCAGCCTTAATTCGTGGTATGTAGCGAGCAATGTGTAGTGATCGATGCGAGAGTTGCGGTATATTTACATGTGTGCGTTTTCAAGTCCGTTGAGCAAAGATGATGACCGTGGCGAAACTCCCATCGGTCTCCTAGTCCGTTTTCACTCTCTCGTATCCCTTAGGATTACCTCCCCATCCAAACCAACTACCCCCGTTATTTGGAGCGGGTCTATCGGAAACCGGAGACATCAGTCCTTCGCTCTCCAGATCGCTTGGAACCTCTACCTCCTCGAATCTTCCGCTCCCACTTCCTGGACGCAGAGAGGAAGATGACGAATTCTCGAGTGACCTTCCTCCGGACGTGGTGGGAGGATCACGGCGTCGTCGACGTCGTAACCCTGAAGCTCCGGGTGTGATGACAATGCCGCCAGCTCTGCCTCAAGCTGCCTGCGGCGGTCAATCACAGACTGCGTAGAACTGAGACGGCTAGGCCCCGCCGGCGGGGGGTCTCCATCGCCTGTGCACTCGCCTGTGCACTCGTCTGTGCCGTCGCCTGTGCCTGTCTGAGGAAGCCTGCGCCCGCGACCATGACGGTCGGCCCGAAATTACGCCAAAAGGTCTGCGCAAGCTGCGCAGGACCTGAGATAGGGTCCGACAGCGTTGGAGGGGCACCCGAGTTTACGGCAGCTTCACTCGTAATGCCACCCTCGTCTAGCGCGTTGGGCGCCGTTTCGCCGCTGGGTGCTTGGCCCATGGATGTCGCAACATGGCTCCAGGCCGAGCGAATGAGGCGTTGAAGGTAGTTGTAAAGGTACGTCTTGAGCTGGACGAGAGCCGAGTCGATCTCCTTCTCATGTGCGGAGAAGAACGGTTGGAGGTACGTTGTATACACGTACGATGACCCGCGGTCTGAGGTAAAGCAAGCCATAGCAAAAAGAATGCCTTGATCCAGTGATAGAACGGGATCCTGTTATAAATTATTGTTAAGTTGACGAAAGATTGCGCGACACAGAACTCACCAAGATATGAAACCATTCTGCTACATATTCAATTGTGACGATGCAACCGAGAACACTCCAGTACATGAGCCATCTTTCTATAGCTCGTCTTCAGAGGCAGGTCTTTGTGAAAGGGTCTTGTATGACGCGTAGCCGGGATACAAAAACGCGATAATAGCACTGTGAAACTTTCAGAATCATGCAGCAGAGCAAAGTGAAATAGACAAACCTAGCAAGGCGGAATAAAAGGGATAGGATCATGTTGTGGCAGCAAGCAACAGCGGTGAAAAACAGCCTGTGCGTGCGGAAGTGATCGCGCCTAGAGGCAATTGACGCCCTTTGGTTACAGCGCGCTGGTATCAATGATAATATTGACTGAATCAGAGATATCATCAGCACTCACTGACCGCATAAGCTAAGTCTGTCGCAGCGATCACTGCGTCTACTTACTTCAGTAAGCACGTTTTGATCAATGCATCACCCGCTAAAGAGCCGTTCAGCTCGCGCCTCGAGAGGAACCTTCTCGTAACTTCGAGCGGCGGCATCTACGCTCGCTTTAAAAGCCATGCCTACTATAATCTCTACTGCGAGAATCCTCGCGTATTCGAACGAATCACCATGTCGACACAACGCCCGTTAACCTACTTCGATATCACTATCGGTGGCAGACCCATAGGACGAGTCGTCTTCCAACTATACAGCGATATAGTTCCCAAGACCGCCGAGAACTTCCGTTCGTCTTTTGTATTTGCTCGCCATTCTGCAGCTGCTGACGAAGCAGTGCATAGGCGCACTATGTACGGGAGAGAAGGGGGTCGGGCAGTCGGGCAAGAAGTTGACCTACGAGGGAAGCAACTTTCACCGTGTAATTAAAGGGTAATGTTTGACATTCTCGTGTCTTGCGCTTCAATTGCTGATGAAAATGCTCCCTCCAGTTTCATGATTCAAGGTGGTGACTTCACAATGGGTGATGGACGAGGCGGGAGAGTCGATCTACGGCGAGAAATTTGAGGATGAGAACTTCGAAGTCAAGCACACGAAGCCGTTCTTGCTTTCCATGGTAAGCAAATGGTCCTGAGCGTGGTGCTCATATCAGCGGCTGATTTCTTTGCAGGCCAATGCTGGACCTGGAACCAACGGCTCGCAATTTTTCGTGACTGCCGGTCCCACCCCACATCTTGACGGTAAGCACGTCGTCTTCGGAGAAGTTATCCGGGGGAAGTCAATAGGTTCGTGCGTCATGGAAAGAGTACGAAGCGTGTCATGCTGACACATCCGTTGGTAGTACGCACGGTCGAGAACCACCCCACGTCTTCTGGGGATGTCCCGACAGAAACCTTGTACCATCGCCGCCTGCGGCCAGCTAGACCGTCGGACCGTCGCTCGAAAACAGCAGCAAGTGCAGATGGAGACTCATACGAAGACTACCCCGAAGACCAAGATGCGCTGCCTGAGGGCGATGTTCAGGAGAAGCCCGAAGTCGCCCTTCGCATTGCGCGTGAAATCAGAGAAGTAGGTAACAAGCTCTTCAAGGAGGGTAAAACCGAGCAAGCCTTGAGCAAGTATCAAAGTACGTCCAATGTGTGTTACCATTGACTTTTGGCGATACTCAATTGTCACCGAACTGCAGAGGCAATCACGCTATCTGGATGTTTCATCCTGTGCTTCCGGAAGATGCGACGCCGGAACTGAAAGATTCGTATATGACGCGCTTCTTGCTCCGCTTCTCCTGAACTCTGCCCTTGCGGCAGTCAGGACTGGTCAGGCGAAAGTCGCAATCGACAGTGCCACTCGCGCTCTGGACCGTCTCGAGCTGAACAACGCGGACAAGGGTAACGCCAATGCTATATACTGCCTCGGTCACGTTCGCTGATAGCGTAATGCCTTACAGCCAAAGCGCTCTATCGAAGGTCGCTCGGACATAGTGCCCAAAAGGACGACGACGATGCCGAAAGAGATCTCGTCCAAGCGCATGAACTCGTTAGAGAAGATGCGGCAATTACGGCTGAACTTGAAAAGGTCCGCGCACGCAAGAAAGAGAAGCGGGACAAGGAGAAGAAGGCTTTCAAGAAAATGTTTCGCGTAGACGGCCCGAGAATAAGTGACGCACAATTTACCAAGAACTTGTACTATATCGATTTCATTATGAATGCCACGGGCAATGGCAGTCACACAGACCGCTCGTTCAGTCAATTTTATTCTTTGTGAACCTTTGAGTACCCAAACTGCGATTAAGTTTACGTCTCGCCTTAATAGACACGTAAATGAATGCTCATCACCTGTAGACTGGCTCCCCGGCGTTGCCGGTGTGACCGACATTCCGTATTATAGCGGCGATGTTACCGAAGATAGTTTTCCGATACCATATTCTATACTACGAAGGGCGACCTGTCCGATTTCCTGTCAGTTTCGTTTCTAAATTAGTATTCCCTTGAGCGCGTTTACAACAAACGTAAAAACCGAACACTATCGGGAGTTGGTCGGGAGGCTTCAATTTCAAGCTCACCGGAATACACCGAGTATGGATACCATCTGTGGACCCTGCGACCGCGCAAAGAAGAGCTCCACTGCTCTACTTTATCTGATCGGCTTGTGACTTTGCTGAGAAGATTAGTAGAAGTAAGTAATTGTTTGAGTCACCCTGGTCGAGGTCAGGTCAACGGAGGACCTCGCTGGCATGCTACTTGTATCCTCAACGGGCAGTATTGAAAACCTCTGAATTAACTAATAGGATAGTAATTATTGGACGCGGATTTTTTAGAGATCATCTCCGGGCATGATGGGAGCAACAGGCCATTTGTCACGGCAACAAGTCGAATTTGACTAGTAGGTGTCGAGCTTGATTTTCCGAGCATTTCAAGCAATCTGGTCTCCCTAACTTGTGATACGTACAAGGCTGTCGAGTAAGGCGCATATAGAATGTGAGAACCAATTGAAAACTCAAAGAAAAAGACCACATCGTTCTTTTCCTTGTTCTGTGGCCACTACATGCGAACTTCACTCACGAATAGGAGGGACCCAGAGACCAGGGACCGAGAGCCAGAATTCTTCTTGGATAATTGCCATATTGGGATTCTCGGTAAGTTCCGAAATCCGTCTTGGACTTTCAACCGCCCTCAGTCCACCCGTGTGTCCCGTCGGTCTCGCTTCATGTCATGAAGGCTACGCACACATTAGGCCTGGTGATTGGTATTTTGCATCGCTCCTTTCGTCCGTAACTACCAGCTATCTCCGATCCGACTATGAATGATCATGCTCTCGACGCTTATATTTTGCCAACAATAACCTACTAGTCCGGAAAAGACACTGTAGGAGCCAGCCCCCCATCGACTCTCAAAACATCCATTAAACCTCCGTCGCCACGTATCAGTGGGCGCGCCCTTCACTGTGCACAGCTGATAATGATCCGGCTATAGAACTCTGCATCACGAGTGTGTTGGACTCTTTGGACGCAGTTAGTAATCACGTCGTGGCGAGCAAACTGGTAGTGTTTACCGGCATGACAGAAGGGCAATTTTCTTTCAAGATTGATCCCCGGTGCACTGCGCTAACTCGATGAAATCAATATCTACGAGCCATCCCACAACTGGTTTAATACTCACGTCATGCACACAGTTCTAACCATCCTTCGATTACCCCGAAAAAGTTTGGTCTATTTAGAAAGTTGAGCCTACCTCTCGGGCTCGAACTTCAAGATCAAGACTTGCTTACTATTAAGCACATCTCATTGTGGGCCTTTGCTGAGAGGATAATGATCCTGTTCGCCACGTATCCCAAATCTCCGTTCAAGCTGGCGACATGTAACCGTCTCACTCCCACGTTCCCCCATCTGACGATGACCATGTGAGCATGCGGACCCCGCAACCGCAGCGTACTAGGTTGTGCCAGGTCGAGCGGCGCTGGAGATTGGGATACCATCGCCCGAGATTTGTCTGTTCTAGTTTCAGACTAGCGGAGGCATAGCAACCACCCGAAGGTTTGCTGTGCCGGCCCCAAACTCCACATTCAAATTCATACACTGTACGGATCTATGAACCGGCGGGAGACGACATCCGATCACGTCCACAGCGGCGTAGGTGAGCAGTCAGATTTCACTTCCGGACTCGGGTGCCCTCTAAGAGCTTCTCGTATAGTGGTATCCATCGAGCTGCAGAAAGCATGCGGTGCGTAAAGCTACCATGCGCGTTAAGCCGAGCCCACACGTGTCGCTTGCGCGTGTGCGATGCGCCAAAGGCACACCCACAGATGCATGCCACTCCCGAGCTATAAACATGCGCGCCTTAGGCTGCGCGCTCGCGCTTCCTTCGTAGCGCGCTCTCAAGCTTCAGACTCAGCCCGGCGGGGTAGAGTCCAGACAGGTGCCGACCACGTCGTGCTGAACTCCACCAAAGGCAAATGCATAGCATCGTTACTGCAGAAGCTTGAGCGGAACATGCAACGCGGTCTCATTCCAGCAGCAACAAGCATAAACGAAACTATGCTATCAACGTTTTGTTGCAACAACGGGATCTACAGAAAGCCTTTTTTTCCCCTATTGGACAGAAGACATGGAAACTACGGTGCCGTCGGGTTGGACAGATTCTGTCCTCCTGAAAAACCAACGGTCAGGGCACTGAGGACGCTTGATCGGATTGGTGGGCCTCACGATTCGGAGACCAGTCGTGGCTAAGGGAGAGGCGCTGCGACACTTACGTCGATGGTACCCAGCGTGCCGAAGGGACACCGAGCGGTTCCACGCGCCGTGCGCCGTTCTCCTGGATATTAACGCAGCAGGGCTGGAAAGGCGAGTCAAACAAACACCGTTTCGGCGGCTGACTGAGTGTCGCAGAACAGCTCGTCGACCATGTCGGGACGCAAACTCAGTCAGAATACTAGAGCGTTGGGAAGTTGCTTTTGGGCTTCGCAAAGCGGTGTGGTGTCTATGTGGCTTTATATAAGGCGAGACCAACTAATCCAGTCCCAACTAACTACACATCTCTTTTTAATACCTACCGCCCCTTCTCATTTACCCACTTCCATTTATTCATCTATGAAGTTCCACGCAAGTAAGCACTTTTTCCGGGGTCAAATAGTCTGCAGCAATTGAAACATATACGCGACTTTAGGCGTCCAGTCACGAGAACGTCTACCTCGATAGTGACGGGGAAGAGATTCCTCCCGACGCACTCCCCCGCCGTACTAACCGATGCTTGTCAATTTTGTCGGGGGGAGGTTGGTCCTGTGTGGGTGCGCCTGAAAAATTAGTGCTTGACATATGATCGGGCGGCAGGCCGGAAGCTCAAATGTGATGGTTTGAAGCCTTCCTGCACCAACTGTACCAAACGCGGCGTGGGGGGGGGGGCCTTGCGCATATGTACCGGTGTAAGCAACGTGCCCAACTTCGATACAAGCGCAGGGCTTATGAAATCCCGTTACACATTTGTTACAGGCCGAAGCAGTAAGGACTCTGCTGACTCGTCATCTCTGTTCACAGCCGGACATCTTTTGCCACCGCCGAGCAGGCCTCGGCGTGGATCCCAGCCCACATATCCCGTCCCCTCGCTCCGTCATTGTCGGCACAGCGGTGTCTCTGTCTCGATTCTGTATCTAATACCTCTGCCTGTATCTATATAGTCTCAGTCTACACTACACCGTTATTATTACCATAAAATGCAGTTTGTGCACAGTAAGACTGAGAGAGGACGCGCCAATACAGAGCCCGGCGGCGGAGAAGATATCATGATATGAAGTACAACACGAACCGTCTCTTTCCCACGGGAGAGACGGCCTTGACGGGCGAGGATGAGTCTCGCAGAAGAATGGGCGCAAACAGCGCAGCTAGGTCCAACAGTTTCGTCTCAACATTCTCATGAGCCAGCGCAATGGAGTTGAAACTTACCCAACTTGCGTGCCCTTGTTGAATCGGTGGTGTGCTGCCTTGCTGACATATAAAATGTAGAAACGAGGTGAGTGCTATCCATACCTGTGACCATGTCAGCGCAAATTCACATCGGTAACTGCAGGCTTACGTTTTACGCTGGCGCTAGGAAGTTTGTTCAACAGCTTGAGATGAAGTCAAGGGGTCCGTCAGCGGGACTGACTAAACGAAAGTTTGGCGTGCTTTTAGTCGTACCTCGAACGCTGTCTCTCGATCCAGACTTTCTACACATGCATGATGTAAGTCTAGGGGGATCAATGACTCGTGGCAGCGCTTTAAAAAAATTGCAGGAGAGACATGATCCTACGGTCTCAAAGCCATTGTGGCGCGGGTTCCGTCGATGGTTCCGGTAGTTCCTCCCCGATGTCCAGAGCCTAGATGGTGTAGAGGCTTGTATCAGCCAAATATCCAAACCACGGAAATGAAGAGTCGCACCCGACGGAGCTTGTCGACCTGTGCAGGGTCTCCGGGAGCGAGGAAGAGTTGTCCCTGTCAACGCGGGTTGGAGTGGCCACCCAATTCGCAGGATGTACATTAGAGCATACGGCATCGCTGCCATGGTTCATCAGCCAGCTTGACTAGCCGCATGACTTCTTTCGGGCGGTAGCTGCTTGAATCCTCAGGGACTAGATCTGCTGCGCTGCACTTGTCGGGCGGCGTAAGGCGTCCGGACCAGGCGTGTTATACTCGTGGCGAAGCATGTACGCTCTGTTCGATGCTAGGTGTGAGGTACAATTTACAAATTGCCATCTAGGAGTTGATTCTCACCGTACTGTGCGGTCACGACCAGGAAGCTATCCTGACCCAGTGATGTGTGCAACACGAGCGTGGCGTCAAGTGTAGTAGTAGGCCTAAGATTTAACTCGGACGCCAGTTGAGCATCGACGTCCACATAGAGCGTCAGCTCCTCGTGTGATCCTGGACGTACAAGCCCCTATGGGTTGTGAGGTGTACTGAGCGCCGTAGGTTCGAGACCTGATGTATGGTGGGCTTACAGCTTTCGGCTCAACTTGCAACCAGTCAGGATCTATTATGGCCTCAATGAGACACGGAATAATAAGCATCCTAGCTGTAGATGGCTTACGAATTTTGCCGTTAGGGCTCAGCGGGACAAATCTATACACGAGCGGCGGAACCTACGATAGTGAGCCGTTAAAATTTTGAGAGAGAAAAGCGGCGGTCACAAAGCATCCTACCCGACCACTGTTCCGAAGGACTACTGATTGTCGCATCTTCTCTCCGTACCCTGCACAGCCAGTTAGTTGACATGACACAGCGTAGCAGAGCCTACCCTATCACCTACCCAATCTTACCAAGATCGATCACAGCAGGCTCGACGGAGACCCGGGAAATATCGTCTGATTGCTCAATGTGGGAACACTTCCTTCCACAAGTCGTGCACGAGGAGCAACACCCTCCAGAGTATCTGCGTCAACCCTCGGCATCTGTTATGATGGTTTGAGAACCAGGTGCATATGCCTAGCGATCCGTCGGACCCAAATAATTGACGCACGTGGAGTTCGAAAGGTAGCACGGAGAACGGGCCTATGGTCGCTCATCGTGATTTCTCGGTGACATTCGTACGTCCGCTGCTGCACCTGCACAGCATGGGAAGGCATGTGAAGGACGCGATCGGTCCACTGCCGGCATTACGCCTATTGGGGTGCGGTCAGTAAGAGCACAGCGACCACTAGACGCCTGGAAAGCCCACTTCAGGTCATATCAAGGCTTATCGGAGAGCGCTGCGGAATTAAAGCGATATGAACTGGAAATGAAGGCCGTTAATGCACACTTTCAGTCGGGCAACAGTCAACAGTGAACACTTGCGGTAAATGGGAAGTCGGGTGTTCAATGAAGTGGGTGTGAACGCTTTGTCCGTACGTATGGCGGAGTTGAGCTGTGGACGGCGGAGTTAAAACTTTGGATAAGTTTATCTAATAACAGGGAAGTGACCTGATCGTAATGCAACAAGAGCGGCAGGTTATCCACTGCTCCGTCGGAAAAGCAACTGCGAACGTCTGCATCTGCTAGCTGTCGATACGATAGTTGAGATCTATGCCTACTTAGCCCAAACGTCGGAAGACACTGTGGCCGCGACTCACCGCCCATCCAGAACAGCGCATCGCTCTGGTAGACATTTAATGCCAATGCCCGCCGTCACCGGTGTGTGTTCCCGGGTTGGACGGACGTGACACCATCCCCAGCGGAGATGCCAGAATCAAACACAAGTCGCCTGGAGATGTCGTGGAAGTCGGCGTTGCGTTTCTCATACATCTCGTCGAACGCCGCGAGGTGGGCGTTGACAAAGGTCAGAACAACAGGGCGGTGTCGCTGAGACTTAGGCCCGAGAGTGCCTTGAGGAGAGCCCAGCTCGAAAGTGAGTCGCAGCGCCACGGCGCCTTTATTCCCCTGCAGTCCGGAGGTCGTCAACAGCGGGCATCAACACGAGGCTGGCGAGAACGGCTTTACCATGAGGCCCATAATCCCCGCACCAATCGAGGTGGTTTGAATGCGGGTGAAGTTAGCCCTCAAGGTGCGTTTGACGAGGACTATCACCAGCATTCCTACGAGCTGTTTGCTTGCCAACTATGGAGAATACCAAGGTGAGCATTGTACCGAAGGGCGCTCCAGGTGTTCGGAGCCTGGAATGAAACCTACTTTCTCGTACTCCACAGCCTTCTCGGCCCAATCCCGCCAAAGCTGCAGTAAACCAAGCGTCCTCTCGCGTGCTCTCTGTAGAGTAGTAGCAGCGCTCCTGCAGACAGAGTGTGCAGGGACAGACGATCAATTCTTGAAAACCCAGTACTATGAGATCCGGATTTTGGGCCTCTCCGATAGTAGGCGGAGCTTTAGGAGTAGATTGCGCAACCATCCTCGTCACCTTTGGTACTGCTGGCAGAGACTTGATAGATTTAGACGGAGCCGGTCACTCCGGTTTCAGGTAGACTTACCATTCTCTCCATCCGTCTAGAGGGTTCCGCGTCAGCTCACTCAGGAAAAAGGCGACAGCTGTTTTTAGTGGAGGAATGTATTTGTTAATGTCAATGTCGTTGGTCCCCCCCCGACCCATGCCGACAGGTCCTGCGATGCATCTTTCCATTTACGTTGAAAGTGCCGACACGCAGCCTAAAAGAGCGCAACCGCAGACTTCTCAGTCACAGAATGCAACGATTATCAAAATCAAAAAGGAAAACGACACGTACTTCAAGGTGATAGGCTCGGCGGCTGAGTAGACGGTCTCGATCTGTGATCGAATCCAGTGCTCTCTATCCCTGACCAGAGAAATGTCCAGGGCTGTCGTCGCCCGGTGAGCCTGCGAATGCATCAGAAAGGAGGCTAAGCAGAGGTCGACGAGCGTGACGGAGGTCTTGAGGTTCCGATGGCACTAAAATTCATGGACAACCTTCGGAACATGTCAACGCACACATGTTAGCGAGAACATACAGATGACAGGTTTCACTTGTGAAACATAGGGAGTCATCCAAGTGTACGGTGTAGTAGCCCCCGGCTCGTTATTCGCGACTACCTCGGCGAAGTTTTAATGTTCCCGTGTAAGTCGGAAGTACCCTGGGTACGGGGTACGAGCGCACCATAAATATCCTGAAGTCGTTTGCATTCAGCCAAAACACTCTTGAGAAGATGGGGTACTTTGGGTGATGAGCTGTACTGGGTCTAGCGATCTATCATGTCCCGGGTGAATAGTCAAAGCAAACTCTTGTCGCGCAAGGCATCCAAGCATAGATTAGCCATTGGTTTTTAGCATATCGTTAAGAGATGTAAGATACCTGTTTGGGGTTGTTCATCATCGTCGTGATGGTGCGGAATCCAGGTAATTGGTGCTGCGCCTGGCCTGAGCCATCGCGATAGTGAAGCCACTGGTAATTGGGAAGGCATGGTCCACCGTATATTTGTCTGCAGAGCCCACAGACGGCTTTCTTTTTCGGTCGAAGAATGAATACACTGTGGCCACTCAGTAAGTCCACTCCACACCCTAGTGTATGTGAGGACACTCACCATCCTTGCTCGTCGCCATATGGGTCCACATGCGCTACAACCGCAAGGAGGAGCTTGATCCCTGCCACCTCAGCTGAGCTAGGTAGCGTATTCCGACTCGCATCAGGGCCCAAAAGTCCAGCTTCTGGTTCTGTATCGTAGCCGTCTATGTGGGGGGGTGAGAACAGCTTCAACATCTAGTACTTGTTTGAGCTCTTCTGAACCACGGAGAAAGTTTTGAATAGACGCTGTTATTGTCTCTGCCATTTGATAGTTAGTTGTAATAAGTTATGTGGACTGCCCTTATATCAAAGAGTCGAGATGGAGTAAGTAGATGAGATAGAGGAGTTGGTGGACGAGAATTTAGGCGACTATGGTCCAATACACGTGACAGTGATGCGACTTGTGTTGCCAGTGTGTTCGGTTGTGACTAATTCAAGTCAGTCAGAGTCCGGAAGAGAAAACCGAAACGAGCTGTAATGAACTACTCACGTATGTTACACGCTCAGCGAATAGTATGGCAAGAAGAACAGTCGTAGCACTCTCCCTGTTTTGGGCTTCTATCGTGCCAAAGTTTTTCGTTACTGTGACGTCACAATCCCTAAGAAGGCACAAAAGCAGTTTTTGCACAAACTACGTGGCAAATGCCGCAAAACGGAACATTCCGTCGCGATCGTGCTATGTTCCCACGCTTCCCCGCATTTGACCCCTTTTCGGATTTAGGTTATCTGCTCTCCACGACATAATGGCCTGCCGAGACATGGTCGAGCTCGTCGTCGAGGACAACGAGCAACAACAACAACATTTATCAATGGCGTAATTAGGTGGCGGACTTTCTCAAAACACAGCCACGACAGCGACGAACGAGATGGTTCCGCGGAACTCAATCGAACAAGGGCTCGAAACGGCTGGAACGGTGACTTGGAGAGAGGTCACGCGAGTGATTCTGGAGCGGGTGGAATATATATACCCACATCCGCGCACGCCATCGCAACAACGCATCTTACCACCGTCCACATCGTTCTCTGCCACCTCACCACCGTCACCAACAACGACAGCGACGACATGACCCGCACCGAACGTGCCACTAACCCTCGCGCCATCATTAAGGACCGCTCCGAGCCCAGGAATGCCATGGGCAAAGAGCACGTCAAGGGCGGCGCAGGCCCTCACAATTGGGGCTCGCTCATGGACGAGCGTGAGCTCGAGGAGGCCGCCTTCGACGACGACAGAACGAGATCACTCAGGAAGATGGTCAGTCCATGCTTCCATCCTCGTTACCCCTTTGTTCACGCTCTCCGTGACAGCGGCAAGAAAGCCAGATCAAGCCACTACGGGAAGGAAAGCCTCTCTCTCTGTGAGTCCTGAGGACAAGCAGAAGCGCGTTCGAGTTCCGCAAGAATGCTCTCAAGTCTCCTGGTACGTTTGCTGCGCATCCCGCCCGCATTGGGCATGTCTGATGAGAGATATCAGACGTGGACCTGGCTAGCATTGCCCGCACCTCTGGTGCCGTTTCGCACTCTCCTCAGGATACTACTCCCGTCACCTCTGACGCCGACGTGAGTGCAATTGTTCGTCCTTTTGCGCTTTGCAGTGGTTAATCATCTTTATCAGACCACCCACAGCCCTTAAATTATTGCAATCCGAACTGTAGACCAACTTAATGTACAATAGGCCCTTGTAAACAGCCACCATCCGCTTGTCGCAACACTGATGTATTTGTATACACTGAATGGATCAAGTCTTCCTGCTTCCTGTACCGTCCTGCAGGAACTCTCGAGTTTTCATAGCCAAAATACCTTGTGCAAGTGGAACGTGTGCGTGTGCGTATAGGGCGTCGAAAAGCTGTGCGGGACCTAGGCTGTCAGCTGGTCGGTTGTGAGCGATCCTATGATTGTCCTGGAGAACCCTCGCCACAGCTTTGGCTCCCGTGCATACAGTCGTAGGCGATGTAAGAGAGTTCGAGTCTTCCGGGTTGTCACGAGGGCCCATGTGAGCGCAGCTCAATAGAGACGAAGGGCCGAGCCGACCCCAACCAACAGCCAAGCACCCAAGCAGACCAGACCTGAACAGCGAGGCGGCCCGCCAGGGCCGAAACCCCTCCCAACTAGACACCATCATCCCGAGGCGACTCACACGCTGCGCACATCCTGCGACGATGACGAGGAGAACACGTCGTGGACGATCCGTGTCGCCCGTGCCTTGCGTGGACAGCGCCCCCAGCGAAACGGGCGGGCCCGCCGCGAGCCGCACGTCCTCCTCGAGCCGGCCCTCGCTCGCCGCGGCAGCCTCGGCGCGCCAGAACCGCTCGCGGGCTCGGGCCAGGCGCACGACCGTGGCGACCCCGAGCTTCCTCGCCCTCGGCGTCGCTGAGCGGCTCGTCGCGCATCGTGAGAAGTACGTAAGCGGCCTCGAGCCATTGTGGCACGTCGTGGCGAAGCGCGAGCACGATGGTGTCCACGGGGTCCAGTTTGGGTGACGGTTTGTGAGGATGGGGAGAGAACCGAGATGGCGCGTGCGCGGATCTGGTCGAAGGCGAAGCGTGTTGAAATCGAGAGCACGCGCTGTCCATTCTCCGGTTGTGATCTTCAGTGACCAGGAGTTATAGCTTTCGTACATGCTGTGGTGGTGAGCATCGTCAGCTTTGGAGATTGCTGGTCACGATAAAGGACGAACCCGTTGTAGAAAAAAAAACGAAGTAGTGCCGTCATCTCAAATTTCGTTACCCCCGGCAAGAAAATCGCACTTTCTTTCGTACGCCCTTCTAGTTTCTGCATTTCCTGGAGGACACTCGAACATGCCGCGGAATACTTCCGAGTCCCGCTGGAAGAAGTAGCGATGGACCTTAAAATAACAATCTTCAACCTGCAGGCAAGAGCCCTCGTCATGACCTGCTTGCGGGTGACCAACATTTACAGACTTACAAGGAATATCACCGTGTCATCATCGAAGTAAAACTCTGAGTTTTTGATATCTTGCTGACTCGCACTGGCCCTATTCCTGACGTTTGAATATGTTCCATCGGGATAAAAACTGATGAAGAACTCACCTGTCCGGCAGCCGGTAGCGATGTCGATGACGACCCCAGCGAGCGAGTCGCGAGAGTATACTGAGAGCCTACAATCGGTGTGTTAGTCATTACGAGTACTCGGTCAAGTCAGAGCTGACATACATTGTTGGTCTAGGAGCTGCTGACGAGGTTGAGGAAACTTACCCTGTGCCTCCTCCAAGAGGAGGCTGTTTTTGTTGCGTTGTGCACGCTCTAGACGCATTGACAGTGCATGTATAAAGACAGGACAGCATGCGGTATTCGTGTCGTTGCGTCAATGCTTCTAGTAATCCGTCCGCCTTTCAAGGCGACCCTGAGACGATGCATGCTGAAGGGACAATGTGCGCACTCTGGGGGCATGCGCGTGTTGAGGCCATGCGTTCGGCGCTAGCTGGATGGTGCGCACCTGTAGCCATAAATAGCACTTCACAGCAAGTGAACAGGTTCAGTATTCAAATATTCATAGATTGGAGGCGGGCCTTTGCAGCGCGATGATTCTGTGGAATATTGCGGTATGTGATTGAATTAAAGACCGTTGAGAGATTGATCAAAGTAATTGTACATGACGTGTGAATATTTTGTTCATTTCTGATCACGATAGAACCGCAACGGTAAGCACTATCGGCTGAGACCCGTAACAATATGCTGCACTGCAGAACCAAGACGTGAAAGTTTGTTCAAAGAGTGAAGCTAGATAGTGTGGGCGAAGCAATATGATGAGACCGAACACTCCGGTGTCGTGGGATCCAGGAAAGCCATGAGATGATGTAATCGTACAAGGAGGTAGATGATGGGTATTGATGGGTATATCGTGTAGATTGAAATGCAAGGAGGGGACAGTTATGCCGAAAGTGGTTGTTCTTGCCGAGCTACGTTGTATGTGAGTCAAGCCATACCACACATCAAGGGGCAGAAGAGACACTCACGAGGCTTACTAGCAGTATACTCCCCGACATTCAAGTTGACGCATTCTGGCCATATGTCATAGAAAACCTGCATAATTCCCTTGTCGTTGAAAGTGTAGATCTTATCGTAGGGATAATAGCTTCGCAAGCTACAAGCGATGTAGCCTTTGTCCCGCGCTACTTCACGCGCCCGTGCGACGCGCACAACGTTCCGTAGCCCCAGCGACTCTGCTTCGGCATCGTTTCATGGGGCTCAGGCCGTTTGATGAGATCCGTGAATGCGATTGGAAGCCACTGTGGGATGTGGTATTGGTTCGCGAGGGAGATCTTGCGGACAGGGTCGATGACTTGTATTGAAATCTCGGTGAATCGCGAGTTCGCGGATTCTGTCGAACACGTAGCGTGTCGCAATAGAGAGCAGCGCGACCCACTCGTCCGTGCCAGAGAGTCAATAGCGCGGTTATACATGCTGTGAGGATTCATTATGATGTGCCATAACGCATGCACAGGTTGTGTACTAACCTGTCGTAGAAGAAGCGCAGTAAAGATCGGGAATTCGTTGCGGGTGGACGCCGTATAGCACGATAGGTTTCGCATCTGTCCGCCCTTCCACATCCTCCCCCGGTGGGACAGGACATGCGAACAGCCCGCGGAAGACACTCCGAGTCGCGCGTCAGGAAATGTCGGTGTACTTTGAAGAGGCATCCTTCCACCTTACCACGGAGTGGTCATCAGTACCTCTCTGGAAGAGGACTTCGGGGTCGACATAGATGCAACTCACCATGAAGACAGTCAGTTCGTCTTGAAAGTAGAACTCAACATCGTGGCTGACAGTGACAGTGCTGAGGGCTTCCGCTGCCAGCGAAGCGCTTCGAGTACGCGTCAACATCGCCAAGACTTGCGCATCGGCCATTTTGGGAGAGGAAATGTGTGCTGAAAGCAGATAGTTGGGCAACGTGAGGGGTGTTTCGAAAGGAGTGGCTATGGCGTTCGGTTATATAGTCAGCCTAACATGCACAAGACGCATGCAACCTGCTCTAAAGCGCCTTTTGAAGCGACTCGGCTGGGAGCAAAATGTCAAGCGCAAGGCGGCTGGTAACGCTTGCAAGAGTGGAGGAAGCAATTGCACGAACTTGAGGTCAACAGGTTTAGCGTGTGTATTTGTACTCTGACATTATACACTCTATGGCCGGAGGGCCGAGACGGACTCAAAGGTGGGTGCAGTCCTTCTCATCTTCGACGCCCGGGCTGTCTACTATCCTCAGACTAGCTTTCGCGGGTTCTCATCAGCCTATCAATTCGATTGACAACATCCCATGATGTAATACCCACCGAGCTAGTCAGTTCATTCGAATGATAGATTATAGTGGTCAAATTAGCTGATGATTTACATACTACTCAAGTGCGTCCGTTATACTACTATACTACTCGAGAAATAAAATACACGCATAACATGAAGTAGAATCGCGCGATATGTGTCATGGTCCACGAACGATACAACGCTACACCCTACACGAGAATGGGACTTCATGCGGCCAGAAAAACCTCGTCGACCATCTGTGCGACGCGCCCAATATCGCGGCTCGGCCGGTTCCAACCCTTCACGCCCGGCTTTCTCGGTTGGCATTCCCGTGCGTAGCACTCCTCAAGCATCTCCAGCAGGGCCTTCTCCCTGATCTCAGCGAGCTGTGACGTAACCTTCACTCCGAGCAGCGTTGCTTCGGACTCCTGTATCGGCCGGTCGCGCGTGCAGAGCTGTACGTACGCAGGGGCACGCCAGTGGTCGATGTCGTATCGCTCGGCAAGCAGGAGGCGGTCGACGGCATCGAGGCAAGAGTTCTCAGACTCGAGCTCGGCGAGTGCACGTTCGCGGAGACGCGAAAGCGAAAGCGACGTCGCGGCTGCGAGGATAGAGATCCAATCCTCTACGGGGTACGAGCAGGGTTCGTGGATCCTGAAAAATACGGAGTGTTGGTCGACACAAAGAACTAGGTGGAGATATGACATACCCAAAGTATAGAAACTTGAGCAAGAACTCAAACGCGCACACTGTAACCTGCGGTAGCTCTATGGCGGTCTCATCCGAAATTCCGCGACCAGCCTCTTTGATGAAAAGCTTCCTGAAGTACGAAGATTCGCGTTCCAAGTACCCTTTATGCACGCGGAACAGACAACCATCCACCTAGTCCCACATGTCAATAAATACCATGAAAGGTCGGAATAAAAAAACACTCACACTGAGTGTGACTAAATCATCTGTGAAATAGAACTGGCTATGCCTAGTGGTCTTGTGGGAGAAGTTGCTCAGTGTTGAGATCTTGCGAATCGGCTTGGGCGCGTGGCATGTGATCGCGGCGGCGGGCAGAACAGTGGTGGCGGCAGCGAGCAAAGCTCCGACTTGGCCGAGGGCGGGATGCTGATACTCCGTCACCTTTGACGAACTCGACTGCGGAGCCTGTAAGAGTACTCCCGAGTCGCTACCGCTACGTGAGCTGCAGGTAACTGCGCTCGGCACGCCCCAGGGTGGCTCAGGCGAAGCAGCAACCGAAACGGCGCAGACAGGAGTCCGCGGTGGGTCGAGTGTAAGGGGGGCGACTGACAGGCGAATCTGGCGTCGGGAGGGTCTCAGCGGGACAGCTATCGATAGGCTTGGAGAGGTGGGACCATGGGTACGAATTTCCAGACTGCCATGTTGTGATGGCTGGCGGTGATGCCGGCGATGGTGATGGGGGCGAGCAGACACTTGGAGGGGCATATGGTGCGGCGTGAGCCGTCGGTAGAGGGTTCGCAGCGTAGATGCTTGGGGATGTCGGGCGATTCGATCCCGAGGCGGATTGGGGAGTTGGACTGCGAGGGGCTCTGCAGAGCAGCAGCACGACGGCGGGTGCGTTTGGGTTTGGGCATTGTGTGCTAGAGGAGGTGGGTAAGAGAAACCTGTCAGTATCGTCGTCGTCATATTAGTACTCTCGCCCACAACACCAGCGGCTCGACCCCTCCGACCGATATAGCTGGGAAGACACCGCTATCGGTGACGTCCTAAGTCACTATCCCATCGCCTGAGGTGATGTATGTTTCAATTTCAGAGACACGCGACTGCGGTCTGTCTACACCTTGCTGCCTCAGCAGTGCACAGCAGACAAAATGGCAACATCCAGGCCCGACATTAACCCTTCTTGCCTCGTGTAGTTCCCCAAAGCATAACGATATCGTCCCAGGGGAGAAGCCTGGGTTCTGGCGAAGGAACGCCTTGTAGGGCCGAGAAGCTGCTATGAGGTCAACTGAATACGCGAACGTTGCAAAACAGATACATTCCTGTCGTCATCGTGCGTGTTTGTTGTCTGGTAGCCACCGCAGATCAAACGGTTTCGTTATCCTAGTCAGGATCCTCGGATGCCTAATCTGATACTCGCATCGCACGGTATCTTTCGCTTTGCAAAAGAGAGCCGAGAAGTGCGTTAGATTCTACGCTTTGAGGTGATATTGACGTACAACATACCATTGTATTTAACGTCGATTAAGCTGTTTGGTATACTGCCTAAGACTGGGCGCTTACGCATGAGTGACCCTCCCGCACTCACATTGAATAGACCACCTACCGAGACTATCATTAAGAATCGACTACTGAATCGCCTTAAGCAACCGGACTCTGCGACGTAAATCCCGAGACTAAGTTCCGTCTTGCCACCTGGGTTTTTGTCCCCCATTCATTTCTACGCTCTCCGGGACGTGGTCCAAATCGAGATGAGGGAATATCCTTTTCTCGGCGACAAAGCAGTTCGAGAACTCGGCGTCCAGCCCATGCATTGCAAACGGCGGGGTCACAAGATAAACAGTGGCGTTGTGGGCGTGATTCGCTGAGGACCGACAGGAGCGTATCTTGTGCCGCAACCGTCGATGCACCAACGAGGTTCGGTTATCACCATCCGTCGTTGGCGGGAGTCCAGGGGTCCGAACAGCACGTCCTAGGTTCAAGAAGTCAGCGAGGTAATGAAAGGGGATTCGAGACTGCCCACCAGCATCTGGAGCAGCAAGAAGGTGGCCGTGGTGGCATGTATGTCTTCCAATAGGCTACTATGCTACTGTGTTCTCTGTGTTTGACAAGGATCGTGGACATGGAAGAGTGATCCTTTTCCCTTTGGGAACAACTCCGCCTTGATGTAACACTCCAAAGAGTATTGTGAGTGCGAGACTAAAGACAAGGTTACTGATCTAGGACAAATACACATCACACTTGTCAAATTATGGGTGATAACGACATATGAGTGAATTCGAAACGTACCCAGAACACTCTCCCATAAGCGCGAAGAATGAAACCACTGTTGACTACCGAATAATGACTGGTGTCACCCAGCAGGAACAAGGAACCGAGGTTCCTGATGAGGCGTGTATTGATAAAAAAATGCAGCGATCGAGCTGTTATAACAATGCTTGCGCAGACTGGGACGCGGTTTGTCAGTAGTGATGAGTTGTGCAGAGAAAAGAAAACTCCCACGTTTATTTCATTGATCGTGAGGACCACTGTATACTGGTTCAGCTTATCTTTGCTGGTTCCACTGGCCTCGCAAGACTTGCCAGCCTGCTTGCACGCCCTTTGAGATACAAACGGCGGGTCCCAAGTATCATCCGCAGGTACAAAGGTTCACGGTTACACATGGAAGCCAGCGGGGGTGTATCCCGTGCACAGCGAGGTTTTCGGGGGATAGATTGTATAGCAAGAAGTTCCAAGGGTTCAGGCGTGAAGATCGGGTCCAGAAACATTGCCGTGGAAGTAAAAAGGAATCTAGCATGACAAACGCGCCCAGATGGTGGTGATGATGGCGACCAAAAGGCGGAGTTAGGAGTGCTACTCAAGGAACGAGAGAACCCTGGACAACGTGTTTGTTCGCGAGTCCTTGTGACCACGTCCTATGCGATGTGTGATAGTAACGATGCGGGAGGACAAAGACAAGGAAAGTGATCCCTGGTGAACACCCCCACGACGTCAGAGAGCAGCAAGCCAGCCTAGGTCACCACGCAAAAGATTGTCTGGGGAGGGTCTTCAGCAACGATGTTATGAAAGACGGAATTCTGCTCACGATGTCCCGATCCGGAGCCCTCGTGTGTGAAGTATATATCAATTTCATTTCGCAGGCAATACCGCTGCAAGTGTAACACAGACCGAGGGAGTTGCTGAAGGGTCTTATTGGAAACGTAAAAATCACAATGCGACGACGCAAGGAGGATTAAGGCCACAAATGGGGATGGCCAGGGACCAAAACGTGGACCCCCAAATACAACTATAGAGGAATTTTGTGTCTGTTCAGCACTCGGACTACACATCCAATAGAGTTCAAAAAACCCATAACCAGCATGAATGAGAGAAATAGAACAAGAAGCCTCTCTCGTGTAGACCAGTTGGCTCGGTGAAGGGAATGTCCTCTGCGTGGACCGTAACACGGAAAGCCATCGAGAAGGGACTGATACTAAGTTTACATACCCATCGCTGCGAATTATCGCCAGCAACTAGCATAGGCCACACCTGTGTGGGAAAATAGGCGGGACAATCGACAGTACCGGCGCGGCCGCAAAGACCATTCCCATGTCCTCACTGCATGCACGCCAAACACCCTTGCCTGGACGACCCCTTCATTGGAATTCGCACTCCTGATAATCAGCAAATTGGCTCAACGCTGCTATGACTTCTCCATTTGGAAGTACTCGTCGGGATGAATGTAATCCGGTACCGACGAAGGCGAATACGATTCACGATGAGCGGCGGCTAGTGCAGCATATAGCACCTCGCACTTTTGAGATAAATGTGGTCGTCATACACGGTTTCTTGAACCGGATGTATCGAAGAATTGGAAATGCGCAATTGCACAATGACTAGTAGTAATCGCCAGGCCGGGTTTGGTGGTGGTCGCGCTCGAAGTAAGGCGCAGTTCACCAATGTTTAGCGCCGGGTCAAGACAGCTGCTGACCAGAACCGCCACATCCCTTTCGACATGGTGCGTATCTTTGCCTCCTGCAGCGCGAGATTAAAATGCCCAGTCTTGAACATATCCTCTTCTTTGTTGCCATATGATCTCTGGCTGTGCTCTACTCGGCTCGTGCGCACTTTGCATGACAAATCATAGGCCTACACATTACACTTCTGCTCGGACAATGAACAAACTGCTGTACCCGCTAAGGCCGACCCCCAGCGGAACGTCATGGTCTATGCGTGTCGGATTTGTCCCTACGATGAAGGAGGGCGATCGGAGAAACAATATGCGTGTACACCGCAATGAACTTGCTGGAACAGTCACGAAGTGAGTGCTCGAATATTTTCTACCACACAAGCAGGCCACACCCCAATCGTTCTCTGTGCTAGAGAGCAAGTCGGAGTATACGCACACGATCTGCCATATGACACCACATTGTTACGCTCTACCTCTGTTTATTGCCTTCAATCTCACCTGCTGGAACTGTGTCAAATACAGGCACACGCGCAAATGACATGCCCAAAGTGCGGCAATGACGAGTATGCTGCGTCCCATATGCGACGCATATCACAAGCTTACTCATTTGGTTTGTAGTGCTGTTGTCTTCCAGGATCAATCAAAACGCAAGGAAACAACTCGCATGTTGTTTTTATGTGTGCACAAAATGACAAACGCAGACTATATGGATCGACACTGGGCACTCAAGCCGGAGGTGAGTAGCTGCGATCTCCAGCTCCAGCTTCTATACCTGATTTGCATTGTTGGTACTCTGTCTTTTGTATCATAATCACAATGTAAATCACTAGAGCATTTTATGGAATAACAAACACATTGAAAAGCACAGGGAGAAAAAAGTACAATGAAAGTATAATCCAAAAAAATCACCAGCAGCGTGTAGATAATAAGAGTGTAATCATATGAGAAATCAACCTTCCAGCCTCCCGCAAGACCCATGATATTCGTGGGGTCATACTATCTGCTTCGTAGTTGAAGTTGAGGAAGGCTGTCTCCGAAGATCCTGTCCAATGACACGTGCCCGCTCATGGGCGTAGTTGTACCATAACAGCGCAGCGTTTGCAATGTCCTGGCACCTGGGGCCCGGACGGCGACGCGACGTGATTTTGCTCCGCGCTCTGTGCAGCGGCGGAGCGCATCTTGTCGTCTGCGAGGGCTGCGTTTCCCATGCGAAGTTAGATGTTTGAGCAGGGAGGAGGCCCCTGGGCGCCGCGAGAGGGCGGGTAGGCGGAGGCCGAGACGGAAGCCCGTGGGTGTGCACAGGCTAATGAGGAAGGGCTTGCGTCATCGTAGGAAGAATGAATGTGGCGATCGCGCTAGGCTCAAACGAAGGCCCCACTATAACTGAGGGGCCGTAGTGATAGATAATAGGGGCTAGAAAAAGGGTACGATTCTGAAGTCACGTACTAGGGTGACTCGTTTCACAACTGCGTTCATAATTCGCAGGTGGTGAGCCATCCGGTAAGAGACACACGGTGTTGAAAACAAGCCCCTTGTCAAACGATAGTCAAATCAATATCATAAGGCTGATTAGAGTAATGCGATACTTACCGGGTGAGGCTTTACGGTATCAATTAGCGTGAGGACCGACAGGACAAGAGAACGAGAACGAGCAAGTCGAGACGTCCTGGTGGAACTGTAGGGGATTGCAAGGAAGTCGTTCGAATAATGCCGGCAGGTGGAGTAGGCCCGATCATTAGAACATTAGAAGCGAGACGCCATGCCTAGATATAAAAAAAATCAGTAACCTGAAGTTTTTTGTCAAGGGGTGGAGGGACGTGGATGAGGACATACCGCAGCCGTAGGAAGCAAAGATTGTAAGTTGTGAGCACACGGACTGGCTTTGGCGTATCGTTCACCTCGGCGGAGAACCAACTTGGCAGGTTGCGTTGGACAAACCGGCAGCGAGTGTGGTTCCCTGGTGATAGGTCATGGGCAGGCCAACCCTGTATGTAATCGTTAGCATGCATGAAACATTGAAAGCAGCAGCGCGACGTCGTACCCAGACTTGGCCTTGGGGATAAGCCTTCATCGTGAAACTTTGGTGACGATACCCTACACCCACTTTGATTGAAATTAATTGCGTATCTGGCAAGTGAATGAGGCTTACACGAAAATTGTTGTAAACCACCCTAAAGCAAGTTCGATGAGGTTACGTACCACACGCATGAGATATATTTCACATACCTTCAGCGCCAAAGAATAGATCCCGGGACACTCTGGTCGACCGCTTGTCACCGTACCGTTCGGGAGCACCAGCTCATACCCGACGATGTTGTCCACGGTGAGGCCATGCTGCGTTAGTTATGTTCGTCAGCCACGAAAATAGCCTCCACCGAGACTAAATCCTGCGACACCGACACCCAGTCACAACGACCTCCGACGACATTCACGCCGAAGGGCTCGAGGCAGCATAGACGTCATCCCAGATAAGGCCGGAGCACATTCCGACATCGACGGTCTGGCTGGCGCTGTTATAGTTGACCTCTGAGAACCGGTACATGGCGATATGAACGCCAGGCGTGGATGAGAAGCCAGGATTGGTAGCATGGCCTCCACCTTTGACCTAAGAATAGAAGATCATAGCAATGATGAGCACATGCCAGGGGGAAATCCTGTGATAGATTGACGTACGGCGAAAGGCGTCTGTGTGCTGCCTAGAATTTGAAGCTGTCAAGGTTTGTGTTAGACGGCACCGAGATAGTTGGGACGTCATCTGCTCACGATCTTTCCCACATCTTCCGCTGTGCCTGGCTCCACTGAGCACGCAGAGTTGTCCGTGCTGGACGTGGCCCAGTGTCCAATGTCCTTGGTATAATGGAAAGAAACTAGAACAATCGCAGTCAGTGTCTTAGGAGAGCTTCGATATAGTAATGTTGCGTACGCGGCCAAAACACGTCGGATGCCGAGGAAATGGCTCCTTCAATTTGCTTGCAGACCGAAATCAGCTGGAGATCGGCGCGAGCCAGTGAGACTGCGGCCAAAACGCTCGCAACGACGATAGCGGAGTGACGCATCCTGGCTGGCGGCTTGGAGAGACACGATACTGGAGGCGTTGACGACCACGACCTCACGCGATATTCTTATACTTGCCCGCTGAAACATATCTTCCGCGCGTTTGACAGCAGGTAGGCTTCGGGGGTGAGAACGTCATACGAGTCTGTGAGAGCCGGATGGGACTATACTCAGACCGAGGACACAGGGCCATCACTCCGGTGCAATCCTCTGACATTGTTGACAGTATACTGCCGAGGCTAAAATGAAAACGATCGTAAACACGGCTCACGCTACCCGTGAGATTGGAATTGCCGAAGGTCGCAACGCCTGGGGTTCGCACTGAGTTGTGCAGGGCTGGTGCATCGTAACTTCTTCGAAATTCTGTGAGAAGCCTACAAAATGAAGAAGATCTGTACTTGAGTATCCGGTACCTTTCAGTCGCGAAAGTATATTACCTGAGTGTGTTCTGTCAATCGGAATGAGATGTCGCCATCCTGCTTGGCGTTGTTCGCAGCATGTAGTACGCCCTTGTGGCGTTATCGCGGCCTGAAGAGGATGTCATCATTTACAGCGTCACAGGGGAGGTGCACAATAATGCTCCATGTCATTGGAAATCCCGATATTGCGCGAGAGGAACTTGTCCGGCAATGGCGAGAAAGCACATCCAAGGAGCCCACACGTGCATCAAATGCGACGGACAGCGCTATCGTAACGCTTGGAAGTGAAGCCGTGAGCATACGTAGGCGTAGCTTCGCACATTCAACTGCCTCGCCGACTTCGTAAGTTCGGGAGCCGCAAGGTTGTAAGCTTGGCTGACAATGTCGAGCCGGATCGCTTCATCAACGGACATCACTCCGAAGTTGCGGTCGTGAAAATCCACTAGTTTGGGCGGGACCGTCTGCGGCTGCATGGGAAGACGACCGCGTATGAAGGCTAGCATTCCTGAAACTGAGACAAACCAATCATGTCTGCGACAGCGAAAACGGAGTGGGCTTAGCTATGACATGAGAGCACAGCAATCATGCTCTTCGTTTTTTATATTTGACCATAGCATCACATTGGTTTCGTGCTCTCTGTCGGTTGGCGACATCCCGAACGATGTCGAGCAGGGACGTCACGCAATCGGAGGGCGGTGGGCGCTGGTGGGCGTCACGAGGAAGGCGCATCAAACGCGCGTCGGTAGACGCTCGCAATCTTGGATGCCGAGCTATCCAGTACCTCCGGCAGGTGCCGGGTGGCTGAAAACGTGACCGCTGTGACTATGCGGGACGATAGCGCAGAATAAGGTAAGGAATCCCCCTCGTCGCCGACGCCCCGCCCCGCCACCTCAAGACATGGTTCGAGGTGCGTACACAACGCGTTTTACAGGCCGAACCTATGCTGAAACTTTGCTCGTAGTATACAAGCCGGAAAGGTGCGATAATGACTTGCGTTTGGGTGGGAGAGGTCGGGGAGGTTCTAAATGGTGTTGGACTTTGGTTGCAGGTCGCCATCGTTCTGTCCGGCCGTCAGGCGGGCAAGAAGGTCGTTGTCATCAAGCAGCTCGATGAGGGCACCAAGGAGCGCCCCTACCCCCACGCTATCGTTGCTGGCATCGAGCGCTACCCATTGAAGGTCACCAAGCGCATGGGTGCGAAGAAGCTCGCGAAGAGGAGCAAGTCAAGCCTTTCATCAAGGTGCGCAGATTAAACATGCACGAGTGACAAACGCGCTCACACTCATCTTGCGAGAGCAGGTTGTCATACTACTCGCATCTGTTCCCCACCCGTTTTTATGCCCTTGAGCTCGAGAGCTTGAAGGGTTCCGTCTCTCAGGAGACCTTCAAGGAGCCAACACAGCGTGAGGATGCCAAGAAGCTGATTAAGAAGCAGCTGGAGGAGAGGTACCAGAGCGGAAAGAACAAGTGGTTCTTCCAGCCTCTTCGCGTACGCACTGTCCTAGTATCGCATGTTTCTTTCGCTGACCCACACATGCACGAATATAGTTCTAGACAGAGACCACTCTCTTTTGAGGTATTGAGGATGCCTTCTCAAAACTCTTCACCTGTACACATACCGCTCGGTACCACAACGAGACGTCTCGGTCACGACGACCTCCTGCTACTCTGTAGCTTGCCTGCCCTCCACGCATACCACCTATTTTCATCTCGGCCTTACTCCATGATCGGGTGCTTTTCTATGTACCTTACCCTAAGTCTTATGCAACTTATGGCGAACAGCGACAAGGGTTTTGTGGTTTTCGAGTGTCTTATCACATACGCGCGGAGGTGTTTACTCGGAGACTACGTTCGGTACGCACCAGATGCGATCGATATCTTGTGCATGCTTCTGCAAACGTTTGCTCAACTGTCTGCTTGGGTATGCTCGCTTGGCGTGGTTAACTCAGGTGGCAGATGGTTTGTTGGAAGTACGCCATCCCGTGTTTTTGTGAGGCATGCACGGGCCGATTTCCCTTCATCCATTTTTTTTCCGGCATTCGTCCGCACGGCATCAACTCTCACATCGCTTTCGTTCTTATGCTATCTTTGCGCCGGACCAGCTGCTTTGCCGAGGTCGCAACATGCAAGGGGTTTCACTGCGTAGAACTACCGTTGGCCGATGTTGAGCGCAACTTGAGGTCCTCACCATCCTTGGGTCTAGCTGTGGCCGGAAACATTTCACACACCTAAAGATGATGCGTAGTCTTCTGGCGGAGTAGCAAGACTCTACGATTTTTTTGTCTGCATGTTGCGTTTTGTCTAAGTTATGCCGATTTTTCTGGAGCTCGCAAGTTGATTAGCTGCACTGTGAGTAGTGTTCTTCATTTCATTTTTTTCTGCAAGCTGGCTCATCGGAGCTAGCCGAACTCTGCCTTTTTTATAACTCGTAATAAAAAATCCCCAGACATGTGCAGCACAGTCGCGGTGCACAACGCTGCCCGCCAGTCGGCGCGCCTTGATTTGCACCTGTTAGGACCGGAAGCCCCGCCTTCCATTCTGAGCGTGCGGCGCGCCCTCGCCCCGAGCCTGCGCCCCTCAAGCTCCCGGCGCGCGGCGGCTAAGAACCAGGAATAAGGCGCGCGGCCCGCACACATACGCCCACCCGCTCCCCGTGCGCGTGCTTCGTGCGTGCGGCGTGGATGGCGACGGCGGCCTTCGATCTGATCACATCACGGCAGATATCTTTCTACGGCTCGCACGGGGGTCGGTTAATTGGTTATAGGCTATCGGGGTATTGCGCCATGCGGGGGAAGGTCTACTGGTAGAATAACGGGGAAGGGGCAGGTTTTTGATAGTGAGGCAAGAGGATACAGGAGTCTTGAGAGCGGCAGTGAACACAAGAGAGGACCAGGTAGAATAAGAGAGATGAAAATAACCTAGATGAGGGCTGCTGCCACGGTCCTCAGTATTGCATACCCGAAAAAGTCAAAGGTTGCTTACACGATACACGTATTCATTTTTACAGATAGGAGACAACACCGAGGAAAACGAGCTCTAGTCATCGTCTGTCACCGCTCGAATCATCGTCACAATGTCGTCTCCACGTCTGCGCCGGCGACGGCGAGGCGTGGTTTTGTCCGAGGAGCCCAGGGCTCCCAGGGTCGCCCATGCCGCCTCCACGACGCCGCTTGCGCTCGGTTCTCGCGGAGGTTCAGGCGGACGCCAAACATCGACAGATGCTGCATGGTCACGTTCGTCAACGACCCGTGCCGGGACCACCGGGACACGCAACGCACCTTGTGAGGTCCGTCGAGGGCCGGAGGCCTGGGAACTCCTTGGTCGAGTAGATGCGGAACGGGCCGCCGTAGCACTCGGCGAGGACGGGGATGTCGGTTCGGCCCGTGACCCTTGGCGAAGATGTTTGAAGACGCGGTAGCGGAGGATGAACGTCCCCTCGTTCACTCACCGCAATGTCCTGTTGGAGCAGAGGTCAGCATGGGGCTCGCACACGGTGGGGGGGAGGGGGAGCAGAGGGGGCGGGGAGAGGTGGGGCGCGCGATAGAGAGAGAGAAAAAAAAAGAAGGGGCAGACACGGACTGAGGGGAAAACGAACATCAGCACTTTGCGCCGAGGTACTCCAAGCTCTGCGACTGCGCGATCGTCGCGCCCGACAGCGCCTCCGTTTGCACTTTTGGACTCCTCGCGGATCTCGTGCCCGTTCAAGTACGCAAGCACAACCTCGGGAATAAAAAACCCTCGGGCCCCGCACGCACCGGCCGCCCCTCATCAGTTCGCCCGTTGCGTGTTGGACGAGGACGGGACGGGCGGGGGGCGGACGTCTGTCCTGCGAGCTGGTGGACGGACGGGAGGACCGGCTGCTGTGGCGGCTGCGGCGGTGGGTACGTGTACGGGGCGTGCGTAGGCGGAGGGCCGAGCGGAAGCGGTGGCAAGGTGAGGTCCCCGCGTTCCGAAACGGGGGGAGCGTGCATTGGGGGCAGCTGCAGTCTCGAGTCGAAGGGGCCGTGTGGGTTTAGCGCGGATATAGGAGGCAGTGTGACAGGGTTCCCGCCGCCTGAGACTGGCGGTGGAGGTGGGGGATACGTCAGGGGACCCCCGGTAGAACCAGGTTGTTGGTAATGGTTGTACGGGTTGCTGCTGCCGGCATGTGGCGTAGTATTGTTTGGGGAAGGATTGTGCTGGTAGGATGTGACGCGACCGACGGTGTTGGCGTTGTGGAGGCCGAAGTGGGTGTGGATATCGTCGGTGTTGCGGAGGAAGGAGGAATGAGGACGTGATTGGGATTTTCTACGCAGCGCTTGTTGGGCCCCTCCGAAGGATCCAATGGCTCGTCTTGCGCTTGCACTTGGAAGAGATCGATGTGGCATAGAATACCAAACCCTCCCATTTCACTAGAGAATGTATAGTTAGAGGAAGAAAATCCTTTACAGCGTGACGCATACTCATAGCTTTCGAACTCTCGAGAGGTCTCGTATTGGGTGCGATATTGGTGATATTCGAACAGCTTGAGCTGTACGACTGGGGGAAGGATCGAGTGGACGTCTGTCTTTTCGGGCGTATCTGGGTTCCCACAGACGCATCAGTACGTGCGGTTCAGTATAGTCGGAAAATAAAATGGAGATTCAATGATATGTAAGACCGAGAAGGACGGAATGCGGGGAAATCTGATGGCATTGGGGGCCTCGAGGCACCCACAAACTTTTGATCTGTAGCAGGAATCCTCCTGAACGATTAATAGTCCGTTGGACGGGGGGAATGTAGACGATTAGACATGCAGGGTCACTGGATCATTGTAGAGTTGATCAGTGTTCTGATGACCTGAAGCGCGGCCACTGAACGTACCACAAAGACGTCTTATGCTATGCAGATTGCGCATAATAAGTGGGCAAGATTAAAAATGGCGGTGTTGCTTTTCCGACTGAAAAGACACCCACATACGCCCGCATCGTTAAACAGGCGCTAAGACCTCAGATCGGATATTCGTCAATGAGGTTAGCGCCTCGTTGAACATCCGCCAAAGATGGTATGGCTCGAAGAAGTTTGCCCCATGCTGGCACCAGGCGTTAGAAAACTGTGATGAGCACATACCAGGCACGGCCTTTTCGTACCTTGCGAAATACAGCCGCGAAAGAAAGCGAAAGTAGCATAGAAGGAGGGTCGGCAAACATGTTTGTTCGCCGGACTGTGACAATCGAAGTTCGACATCTACGCCGCTATTTACGCGCAGCCCTATCACAGGCTAGCTAAAGACCCTATAGTGGGGATGTGGGCAGATCAAAACTTAAATCGGCAGCTGTGGGGACGGGTGTTGTCCGAATGAGCACTAGGACAGAGAGGCGGGGGACGCGTGCCTGGGGGGGGGACTTGATGGCTTGCCAACTTCTGCTTTCCCACCACTCAACGCGTTCCGACAGTCGGGGCGCACGACACTCTGCAAGCGAAAGAAGATCACGAAAGCAAGAAAGGAGTGGCTCACTTTCTTCCCAGGTCCGCCTTTTGCAGCTCTATGAGCTCTGCCTTCAACGTCCGCCCTTTGAACTGGCCATCGGTGAAGGTGTACGGTTGCCCGATGTCGTCGCGGCGCGGAGCCCAGAATGGGATCCTGTGGGGGGATGCAAACCGATGTGAGAACGTCCAAGGCATGCCAGAACTTGAGGACGTACCGCCGATCTTGCAGACGACATGGCTGCGAATTGAGCGAGAGGGGGAAGTGAGCGATTCATGGTTGGAGATGGATATTGCCCCCGACGGCGGGGATGTGATGTAGGGGCGTGGTGGTGGAGGAGAAGAGAGAGCGGAGAAAGCAGCCGACGCAAGCGTCGAGGGAAGGGGTCGCGCCGCTGGCGAACGACGATCAGAAATATTCTAGTAGGCGTGCGCTGGGTACCGGGGCGGCGGCGGGCGAAGGGGGGGTGACTCGTGTAAGAGCGCTCTCCGGAGAGACCACGCTATTTAAGGTCGAGTGCAAGGCCGCCGTGCCGACGGGTTACAACGGTTTCTTACTCAAGGTAACTAATGCTTCTGTTATCCGTTTGTTACTTGATCAATGACGTGTGTTCTTATCTTGCCACCTCGATCACCCCCCGCGTCTCGGACAGCCAGCGACCCAGCTCGCCGGCTCGGCCATGTCTTAAGAGTTCACCGCCTCCTGGTCCCAGCCACCACGGCCTGCCCCTTGTGCCACCGAGCCCGGCGCACGCTGCCTCACTCTTACGTGTAAAAGCCTAAAACATGTGCTTTCGGCCGTACCCCTGCCGCTTCCCAGGCTCGCGCACCAGCCTTCCTGCCTCGTCCAGCTCAGATCCAGGTAGGCCATTTCCAGCTCACCGCGCCAGACCTCTTCATTTACGCCCGGTTGTCGGAAATAGCAGGCGCAGAGGACGTTGCCGCTGGATATCCACGCCTCGTTTCCAGCCGCAACTCAGCTGTCAGGCGCACCTGCCTCGCTGCATCCCATGCCACCACACACAGGCATGTTTTCCACAGCTACTCACGGGGTCACGCAGTCAATCGGATGCCCGGCCGGCGGTGGGCGCTGCCGCCCGCTTCTCTACGTCCATGATGAGCGGGAGCGAGCGTCCCGCACGCGCTATGGGCAAAACACCCACTCTTTCCTCCGATCCGTGGACGACGCACCATCTGGACTCTCACCCCTCTGCAACTCGGCGAACCGGAAGTTGGTGAGATCGCATCGTCCATTCGCCGTACCCGCGGGGAACCGATAACGTCTGGCTCGGCCACCGCAAGCATGTTTCGAACGGCGTCGCAGCTCATCGCTGCCAAGCCGACTCGTCCCTCCCTGGCAAGGCCGTCTCGCGCCGCTTGACTCACTCGCTTCTCGGTAGCCGCCATTTTCATGTCTCTGCGGCCACTCCTCGCGACGCCCCTTCTCGAAGGTGTTGTTCCTGGCGTGTCACATTCCTTCCAGGTCATACCACAGCACCACATTGCACCCTCCCAACAGCCTCCGTTTCCAGGACACGTCACGACATGCCCCCGTGGCCCGCATCTCGGAGTCTGAACCGCTTTCCTCCTCGGACGAATGCCCCTCTCTCGAGCCCCCGCCCGTCGCTCTCTAGGCCCCCCAGCTGACCGCGGCGGCGAATTCAGCTGCTCGGCGCACGGCCCCGGTCTATTCAGTCTGCGCCACCCGCCGTATCTCGCTCAGGGAATCCTGCTACCCACAGTCTACGGCTGCGTCCGTCGGGGAGATGCGAGAAGCCGTAGCAAAAGGGTCCTCTTGGGCTCATCTACGCACGCCTAGCCGTGTTGCCGCTAGACACAAATAGTGGTATGCTGTTCCTAGCGAACGCTTCGTAGCGTCATTTCTTATCATGCGAGATTGGATTCAGGCTGTGATGATAGCATGTCTCACGGATGGCAAAGCTACTTGGATAGATATCCATGTCCTGGTCTTGTGTCGTGGTGCGTGCAGAACAATGTTCAGTGCTGTTCTCCCGTCAATGTCACCGTCTCAGCAGATTACTTGCCTGTTTCCTCCCAGTCTTCCCAGGCGGAGAGACTCTAGCCTCCGCTTCTAGCTTCTGAGTTCAGCTCGTCAGCATCCGAACACCGCTGTTCAGATCTCCCCGGAACCAGAGCACAATGCTCGGACAAGGAACGCCATATATCAATCATAATGAAAAGATGGGTGATGTAGTCTGGCAGAGTGTGGTGCGTTAGCATAAGGCCTCGAATCTTGTGCCGCGGGCTTCTTGTTCTCACCATCTTGACACAAGGTTGCGATGTCGACTCGTGCCCATCGTGTTGTCTAACTAAAATGGTCAGATGAACACGACTCCAGAAACGCTGCTCTCCTAGGCAGCACGCCGGTTATCCGTGGGTGACCTCTTCGCGAAGGACCCCCGGGGGTCGGCCTCGGTGTGCTCGGATGTCTCACCGATGGCCCATCGCAAAAGAAATCTTGACGGGGCGATAATTTTGAACGAGCGCACAGAGTTATCGTACCCTATCTTATGGACCATGATTGTGTAATGGACCCCAAAAGCTGGCTGCCTTCGACCCAGGCAAGCATCATATCCATCCTCAGTCGGCGCGACGGCCCTGGCAGCATTGTGGCGCTCGACGCATCAAGTTCAAGAGTTGACGACCACTTCCAGTCTATTCAGACTGAAACACCCCAGTGTCACGATGCAATAATAGAATTGAGGAAATCGCTAAATTTAAAACGAGTGCTAATGTGCATCGGCCGCTAGAGAGGCGTGCCGGGCCATTCCTTGGAACAAACTTTATCTCAATATACTTCGTTTCAAGACTCACAGAGACTTGTTAAATTTAGTACCGATGTGGACATAGTCGACGAAGTAAATAATCTATGTCTTTTTGGCCATACTAGCTCCCGGCCCAGATATGGCATCCGTTCGTGAACGCGGGGAAATGTCAGCCCTGACAAACTCGGCGAGGGAAGGTTTCGGCACAATCGCTGAATGTGATCTTCGCAAACAAGTCAATGGAGAATTACGTAGCGGACAAAAAGTCAGATCCAAAGCAACCCTGCTGCGCACAGTCTCGGGAATCGTTCGAACCTTTGCAACCATTGTTCGAACAATAGCACCAAGGAAAATATCTCGGATGGCGGTGCTGGTGACCGCGTGAAAAAAGCTGTGTGCAGAACAGTTCCTTTGAAGTATTCTCCCGCACAGCGTAGTGCTGTTCTTGGCTTCCATTGAACATTATCGTCGGCCGTCGGTCCTAGGCAGAATGAACGGAGGATTTCTGAACAGCGTCTTCAGGGTCGGAAAACAGACTATAGAAAGACGCGGGCTGCAACTTAGATGCCGTGAACCAGTACCATTGGGGATAGATAGAATTCTCTGAGGCTTCGTCTCGGGTGTTCCTTACGTACCGGTGGTTGGAAAGCGGGGCCACACGGGATGCGGAGCAGATGTGTAATAGGGCCGGATAATAAGTGATGGGTAGGGTAAGCATGAGGACAGAGTAAAATCTAAACAACCTACAGCAATGGCCCACACGTCAGCAAACGCGGCGTGGCACATCATGACAGCAAAACAAGCGCACCTTGGGAGCTATGCTGACAATCTTTCCCCATCCTTCATCCTCAAAATCCGCGCTGACAACACCCGCAAATGCGCGTCCCCAGCATCTCGCGCTTGTTGTTCAGGCAGCACCGCGGCATTGTCGTCGAACTTTATGAGGCGGCCGTCTGGCCGCCGGACGGCCTTCTTCGTGCGCACGATGACCGCGCGCCGGACGTCGCCACGGCGCACCTTTCACGGCCGTGGATGAGGTGAGGGCTGCGCCTGTGAGCGGCCGCGCCCGCTTTGACGATGCAGACGATCTCGTCGCCGACGCCGCCCCAGCCGTTGTTGACCTTTTGCTTGAGCACGTTGACGCACTCGACCAGGAGTGCTCCCGAGTTGTCTATGACCTTTGAGAGAGTTAATATAACCGCTAACGACGCGTATATGCGACATACATTGAGAGTACCCTTGAGGCCAATCATAACCTCCGCGTAGGTTGAAGGTGGAAGGAGTAAGAGGAAAGTTGAGCGGTCCCGCGCTAACCGAGTAAGTAAGACGCTCTAAGATTCACTACCGGAAAACTCTTACCTCTTTTGATCCGAGTAAGAACGCATTGCTTACCACTTTCATTTATCTGATAACAGCCTGCTTTGTTACTCCTCTGGAGCTCGAGGATCCTGCACCGAACTTTGACCCCGCACAGCGGAGGGCACTCTCATTTGGCAGCACTCGTCTCCATCCTGACTCTTAGAGTTACCCCCGACACACTATCTGAGTGAAACATCCTCAAGCTCACATTGTCAAGATGACCGATCGCCCAGGGATGCCCTCACCAGTCCCAAGTCATCCGGCTCCCTTCCACACTACCTCGAGCGAGCAGGAGGATCTCCCCCATGCGACCAAGAGGTACCGGATCTCTGGACTCCCTAATTGCTCCAGGACTCATACGTAGCTATTGGGCAGGAAGATGGCGGACCACCTGAGAAGGCTGGAGACCATGTCAGCTCGAGTCCATCCTTGTCTGGATCGCACAATGAACGACCCTCTATAACAGGTTCACGTTTGACTCCCCAGCGGATGCGGATGATTGTAGAGGCTTTCAAGGATGCGCTTGAGCTCGGTCTCGCAAAGACTGAACAGATTGTCGTACGTCGCGCCGAGACATTCGTGTGACTCGTCGTCCGACCAGCCCGTCTAGCCGATGATTCCGACATACGTATTTGGTTGGCCCTCTGGCCAGGAGGCCGGACCGTATCTGGCTGTAGATCTCGGTCAGTACGTGCAGTATACCGGGGAACATGTATATTCAATGTGGGCAAAATAGGGTTTGGACGAACTTGCGTGTCTGCCTTGTGACGTTGCAGGGCGTGGGTGGCAAATGTGGAGATTACCCAGTCCAAATACCGTCTGACGGAAGAACAAAAGCAAGACTACGGATCCCATAGCAGCTCTTTGACTTCTGTGCCGAATGCCTCAAGTTATTCGTGGACAACTAACGATCGAGTCAGGGGGCGTGATCCCGAAGGACACAATTCTTCCTTTGGGCTTTAACTGTGCGTATTTTCACCCATTTTCGCAAGCCGAATTCTCAATCGAAGCAATTTCAGTTCTCGTACCCATGCTCGTATGTACCACTGCATGTCATGACAGGATACCGTGGCGTCTAAACTGTGCACAGACAGGAGAAGATCGACCATGGTGTCCTTATTCGTTGGACCAAGGCTTCGGCGCCCCCAACACAGAGGGACATGACGTCGTGCAGATGTTCAAGAAGAGCCCTTGAGAAAACACGTGTGTTGATCCCATTCGCGCCCAACGAACGATTGGCTACTGACTCGCGCCCGCTTTGCAGGACGTGCGCGCAGAAATCGTCGCCCTGACCTGCGACAAAACGACAGGCACCCTGATCGCCTCGCGCACTACGTCAACCCCGCGACGAAAATCGCGTGCATCTTCGGCACCGGTTGCAACGCCCGTACATGGAACGCGTCGGCGACATTCCCAAGATTAGCGCACTGGGCATCGCAGCTGACGACGAGATTGCCATCAACTGCGAATGGGTGCGTTGTGTGTGATGGTGGCTTGACGGGAAGGATTGACTCTCTGTCAGGCGCTTTTGATTCGTTCGAGCATGAGCACCTCCCCAGAACCAAGTAACGGATATTACTATCGACGAGCAGATCCAACAAACCTGGCGAGCAGGCATTCGAGGTGAATAGACCACTCATGCAGGTCAATGCCGTATTCATAACATCTCGCAGAAACTCATCTCGGGTCGCTATCTTGGCGAGATCCTTCGACTTATCATTTGCGAGCTCATAGACGAGGGCGTTCTTTTCCTTGGTCAGAACACCTACCAGATAGAAATTCCATACAGCTTCGACACCGCATTCCTGTCTCTCATGGAGAGGTAATGGCGCATTCCACTCTACTGTGTCAGATCGCTCACGACCGATCGCCAGCCCGACCCAACGGACTGAGCTTCTCATGATCATTTGGCATCCTTCCTCACACTTCTTCGCCCCTGGAAACGACACTTGCTGAACGCCAGTTCTTCCGCGCACTCGCCAAGCTAGTCGGGCCGTCGAGCTGCCCGCCTGAGCGCATGCGTTATCGCGTCTATCGTGAGCAAGATGGGCTACCTCGAGGAGGGATGTGCCGTCGGTGCGGATAGGGTCTCTGTACAACGGTAAGAACAATGCTACCTACTCGCGATTCCACTCTCATACTCCAAACAGAAATATCCCGGATTCGCAGATAGGATACACGAGGGTCTGGCTGACATATTTGGCGAGAAGGGCCCACGGAACGTCGTCACGTACCACGCTGAGGACGGTAGCGGAATGTGGCAGTGCTATCGTAGCAGGTTGGTTGTCTTGTCGTTTCCAGTCACATCGTCATCTCACTGAGCTCGGAAACAGCGATGACAAAATTGCGGAAGGAGTCTGGCAGGTACACAAAACCTGTAAAGCGACCCGGCTGCTAGAACAAGAAACACTAAGAAAATGTACTTGTACGCTTGTCTCATTGCTCAAGATGGTGCCCGACTCGGATGGAAATGTGGACTGATGTTTATCGGTATCCGTTGGGAAAATTGTAGAGCTGGCTTACGGCGGATCTAACAGATGTCTTCGTATTTTGTCCCCTGTCAGACTTCTACATGAAAAGATACGATGGGCCTGTCCTGAAGTACATTCGTATGTAAGTGTATTTCCGCCAGAGGTTGAGAGTGGAGGGCAGCGTGGCTGACGTGCTTAGTGGGCATCGACATATGTTATCATAAACACTCGGTAGCGGAATGCTACTCCCTTTTCAAAGCTGACCTCGGACGGGTGTTTACTTGGACTTGAAAGATATTTTCAGCGAAAAAGAAACGAGGCCCAGTGTCTGAAAGCTGTCATTTTACTGCTGCCAGTCTAATCACTGTAAGAGTTGTGATATCGTACCAAGCTCATACAGAATGTATACGTACTTCGTCTCAGATCTGACCATCTACAGAGTGGCTTGAGTCAGCCTTCCCTCCCTTCATCCACCACTCCCACATCTTCTTCCGACCCACTTCCGATACTACTGTTGCTCATCATCCCACACATCCCAATCATCACCGGTGCTGGTAACTACAAGACAAGACTCTCTCTCAGATCCAGGAATATATATAGTCCTCGCTGCCTTCATTGTCATCATCGGCTTCGCTAATCGTATCATCCTCATCCCAGTACTCCCTGTAGTACCCATACCATTCGTAATACCAGTATTTTCCTGCGCCTGCATCCTGAATTTTCTGAGCAAGTTCTTCATGAATCTTGTGATACCTCTCGATGTCGGACTGGGTATAGTCTATTGCTGAGCGGGCCCATGGACACTAGTTCTTTCGTCTTTATTTCCTTCCGCGTTGGAGAGGAGTTCCTCTTCTTTTAACATCGGAAGTGGGCCGTCCGTAGACGATTTGGTCCATCTTTTTTTCTTCTTCCACCAGGGAGTCGGCTATATCGAACCAAAATTGACAATGTTCAGAAGTCAGTGACACAGCCGTGTTTTTGACGTCTGCTGGCTGGACGTCCGGGCTGTGCTATAGTTGCGGGGAAGAGGTTGAGTTGGTCACCCGTCGAGTTCATTATCATAGCAATCGTGGTTTAATTCTCACCTCAAGGAAATGCGCAAGGTTGGCCGCTACGATGTCATCCTCGAAGCTATAGGCCCCCCCCCCCCCCCCGGAAAACCTTCAGATATGGCTTGGCGTAGATGGGCTCGATTTAGGAAGGCGCGGGGGGAGCAAATCTTGTTTCTAGTTCGTTGTTGTACTTGGAGGCATTCAGGTGAAACCACCATCGACTGCGAATATACCACACGGCCCTAGAGCTAAGGTTCCACGAGTAGGGTCCGAAATGCTCTTTTGAGGCGGCGTCCACGCCTCGAGTTTGCACGCCGTAAAAAGGTTGGCTGTTTTATACGAGCGGTGTCCCAAGGGCTGGTCATAAAATAAAAGGGCATTGGTACAGCGTTCGTTGCAAGAAGGAATTCGAGGACAGTGGGCATGGATGGGAGTGACCTCTCCGCTTGCACCGACTAGTAGCAAGGATCGCAAGTGGTCTGCGATTTCCAGATGTCGGTGTCCGGAGAGCTGATGTAAAGTTAGGGATGCGATGGTTTTGACGTCACGTACATGCAGCCCATATGCATGACATCCATAAACGCCCAAATGTCAAGGAAAAAAGGCGTAGCCGTGCGCGACGAGCGGGCTGATATCGCAACTGGTCGGGAGGAAAAGCAGACTCAAAATACTTGGAGATACAGCGCATCCAATGGTGCATCGGGTCCTACACCGCCGTTAGGGCGTGAGTCAAATAGGCGCGCAAACTGCTCTTCTGGATGGTCGCGATAAACGTCTGAAGAAAGGTTGATGGCTTTACCGTGCGTAGATGAACATCCACTGCTTCGAGATATTTGAGATTTTCGAAGAGCATCGGGTTTCCGGCGAACGTAGTCGCCGTAGGGGAGCGATTTTTGGCACGGTAGATTTGAGGTAGTATGCCAACGTCGCGCAGACCATGTGTTCGACAGTATCGCTTGAGAGCTGAGATGATGTACTGACTCGTGACCGCAATTTTGAGCATGATGTGTGGTCTCAGGCCGCGCGGAAAGAAAGATGTTGTAGCCACGTAACTTTGTGGACCAACTCCGAAGGCCCTCCTAGAATTTGGGGTACGATGGTCACGACCTCGCCACATTCGTCGAGGCCATCAATGACAGATTATGAGGGGTTTGTCAGGGGGGGAGTGACGCCGCTAGCAATGGCTCTAAAAAGGAGCTCTCTTGAATGAATAGTGCATCAGCGTGGTCGCTGCCTATTTCTTGTCTGTATTCGCGCATGCGTCAACGATGTATCGCGTCGAAGAGTAGGCTCGAATAGATCGCAAGTTGGCGTGCCAGTAGTGGGAAAGAAGAGTCGCCGGCAGGATCTGAAGAGCTCGCATCTGTCTCGGACAAAGAAAAGAAGATCCTCCAAGTTGGGACTTACCTTGGGATTAGGTGGAGTCACATACGCCGTAGCACACAGTTGATTACGAGATATGGATGTTTCCTCAGAGTCCAGCCCCACCACTGAGGACAATAAAACCGGGAAAAAAATTATTTTGGGTTTGTCTGCAGGGAATTCGCCTGCGATCCATAGTGAAAGCTCTTCGAAGACTTACCCGCGGAGTGGCCTTCCATAAACTCGCTCTTCAGCTCGCTCACCGAGCGATACCCAGCGGGCGGAGCATATTTGACAGAATTTAGAGTGTCTTCTTCCTCTGAACGCAGGCGAAAAGTTAGACTTGGTTTTAATGGTTAGTATGGAAAACGGGCGCCTCACCGCCATTTTAAAGCTTCCACACCACATCGAATGGCCTGTAAACAAGTATGGTATGGAAAACGCCGTCCGCGTCTCGGTACGAAATTACCACGGTTTATATACCTCCACCTTGTCGTACAACTTGGGCTGGAGAACGCTTTCGATAGAAATCAGCCCTCGGGATCTAGGGGGCACGTAATCGGTGAGACGATTTCATGAGAACCATTCAAGTCGCGCGTACACCTTAAATGTGTTGATAGCATTGGTTAAAACCCGTCTGAACCGCATCCAGAATAGACTCGTTGTGATCTGTGTGGATAAAACCCTTCAGCAAGCCTCGAACTCCAGGTCCGCCCTTAAGTCCCTTGTTGCGCTCTCTAAGCTCAAAAACTGTCCTAAACACCAAATCAATTCACAATTGCTTTCTTCGGTATCGGTATCAAAACACACCTTAAAAGCGTCTCACGGTAATTTTGAAGCTCAGTAGATCGCATAAAGCCTTGCTTAAGTTCATTCTTTCCTAGTTCGTCGTCCAAGTTCCCTTTCCTTGCGGCTTCATGGTAGACATTTCCTGGAGAACGGAAGCAAGTTCTTCTACTTGCTTGACGAAGCTTTCGGCGCTTTTCTTCATGTACTCTGGCGCGTCCTGACGAGGCATTTGTAAATTGATCAAACATCGATGATCGCATGAAACTCACCTTAGCTCTGTCGACAATGATAGAAAGTCCTTCTGCAACAAGAGATAAACCTGGCATGGGGGCCAATTCGAGTGCCACGCCTGCGAGCTTGAATGAGTGCAGGTGTGGCCCATTGGAAAGCAACATCAACGGCACTCGAGCTATGCTGAGGAGGCATGGCGCGATGTGTAGGGCGTAGATGTTTGATTCTTGATTGGACTGCAGCAGGTCCAATATGGCCAGACGCACCTCTCTCTCGGCGCCCATGCATCGGCGTGCTCCGCCAGCAGCCTGGGAAATACAACTGAATGTCAAGGCTTTGTCATATGACGTTACGCATTGTGAAATTCAGCCATATGAGCCCATCGCCAACCCCTCCCTTTGCGGCTTAAATGTCAAATATTTCGTGGTATTCTGCCTTTCATTGCGAAGTGATTGAGCCACTAAAGATGTGGATGTAGAGATATAAAGTCGCAGTTTGAGATTATGCCTGGATATGGAACAACCGCCGGGCGTAGCATCGTGACACGACGGTGCAAAGCCGATGTCGTGTCGCGTTCCGGAAACACGATAAGATAGAGGTCACCAGGAACGGGCGGCTTATGTAATCTGATCACGTGCCATTAGCGCCCGGCCACCCAAATCTGAGGTGCTCGCTGTACCCCGCAGAATATTTTAGTCGAAGAAGGGGGGGGAGAAAGAGAAAGGGGTAAAACAAATAAGAACCCAAACTTTCTGGCTCGCTAATGAGCTTGAGTAGTACTATAAGGGTACTTTGGATGTACTGAAAACACTACTGTGACCGTCAGCACTGGGCTTTCAGACAGCATCCACCACTAGACCTGTTGGAGTTCAAGCGCCCACCTACCATATCAGGAGAGCAGGCGCATCAGGTGCACCCACGTGGCGGGTCACGTGTTGTAGACGCCCGTGCCAAATCCTCTGTCTCGAAAAATCCAAAATTGCTCCAGAGAGGTCGGAAATGCCGTGTGGAAGAAAAACACTATTTCTAACATAATATGTTTTTGGCATATGACTCACAGCTAGGAGATTTAAATTACAAGATCTGCTCAATAGGAATCCAAGCCAAAGGGTAATACTATCCATCCTATTGAACAGAATTGCGAAAAGTGAGTGTGTGCCCGACACGCTATGTTGATCGACTGTCGTCAAGAGCGGGCGGCTGCTTACATAACCCGAGGTCGCCCGTTCCTGGTGACCTCTATCTTACTACGAGGAATGGTGTCTCAGATCCACCGGTCAGTGCACCGGTGAGTCGATGACGTCAGCAATCAGGTGATCCGCCCGGACAATGGAGCGGCTCCCTCAATCGGGAACTGATTCCCGGAGGCTTGAGTCCTGCCGTGCACAAAGGAGGCCCGGTCCAGGAAACAGACCGGGGGAGACCCCCGACAGCGCCCAGGTGCTCAAGGACTCGGTACGCGCCTTCGCTGCAAACTTATACCACTGCCCACCTCGGCAGAATCTGGCTAATCAGGGGGCCTGTCCCCACCCCCAAGGTGGGGTCCAGGGGATCTTTAGGAACGATTTATCTTCGCCCCATTGGGTCTGCCTTGGAGACTACGGGGATCTTCACAAACTCGTCTTTACTCATACGTGTAGGGCCTCTTGATGGCCATGTCCGGCAGGAGCAACTAAGGACCTCTTGACGGCGAGTGCTCCGGCCTGGCTCCGGCTCATACTACGGCGCACATTGGGTGACTATCTTGGGTTTCTCGATGATTGAGTAGCACGGCGAGTGTATTGCTATGCCAGTGGAGTCCTGTCTCCTCAATGTTTCCCATGTCTCTGACTGAGATGATTCTGTACAGTAGCACCGCACACACCGTGTCCCCCAAGCTCTCCCAGCCCCTCTGAGCTCCTGGCCGTCTCGACCCGTCGAGCGCTACACTCAACCTGAAACTGCGGGAGGCCGTCGGAACGGGGGAGGCGCAGGCAGATCAGAGGGACGATCCCGAACGATCAGCCGCCGGCGCGTTCAAAGTGAGGGGCGTGAAAATGCGTTTTGTGTTTCCTCCCGCCCCTTTGCATCTTCCCTGGGCGACCCTTCCCTCCTCGACCCTCTCCCTCTCCGCCACAAAGTACCAGTCCTTCCACCCGAGTCGTGCCCGCAGTTCGAGGTCCCGGGCACATATATCCTCGAATTCGATGGTGGCGCTACAAAGGCAGCTTCAACTCGCTCACGGACGTCCTCCGCGCCGCGCCCCCGAACGTACCTCTGCGGCAGCTTACCTCTCTCCTCGGCGGCGACCTGTGGGCTGCGGAACCTCGTCATCGACATCTGGAACCTCGTCACGTCATCGACATCTTCGACGCGCTCTGGGACACGTACGGCGAGCACATCAAGACCGTCGAGCTCGGCCGCGACCTCAAGCCATATCCTCGGCTGCTGCCCTCGAGGAGCTGGGCTATTTCGCTATGTTCACCGCCGTCCCCAGCCGTGTCCCAGCACTCTCACTCTGCGCTCCCACACGCTCCATCTACTCTCGCATAGATAGGCTCCGCCGCTGCGCCGTGTCGACATAAAACTACTCTTGTCCGCCGTCGCGCGTCGCGTCTCGCGTCACTCCCGCTAAATTGGACCACGGTCTATTAGTGACACAAGAAATTTACGTAGCAGAATCCCTAATATTTTCTCTGACTTAAATCATAGACTACCAATGTACTACTTGGTATCCTAAATGTGCCCTCAGGCCTCTTACGTAATGCGCATGCGGAGCTGCGATTAGAATCAAGCTGGTTCAAGAGGTTCAGCTCTAGTTCTTGCGTGAGCTGCGTGTCCTGCGGCATAGGACTTGGCATTGATGTTCGCCATCACCCATGCAAACATGCGTGGTTCGCCCTGTAAAGGTAAGAGGTTGAAGCCGAATTGTCTCTGATGCGGCTGTGCAGGTGCGTCCTACGAGATCTCAGTGATGAGCCGTTACCGAGAGACTCGATGGTGTTGCTGAGAGACTCGATGGTATTCTCGATGGTGTTTTCTGGGAAACTTGACGGTGTTCCTGGGAGAGTCCGACGGAGTTGCTGGTAGACGTGCTGTCATGTTCAAAAGTTGGTGACGGCGGGAGCGTTTCAATACCAGCAAATGCGAACCGTCTGTAAAACAAAGCCGCATGAGCGCGGCATGAAGCTGGGTAGGGTCCACGGAAGTATCGCCGATGGAACCATCAGCCGAACATGGCACTCCGTGGCGTGTCCAGAGACAGGAGCACGAAGCGCGCGACAAACGGCGGCAAGCTCGTCTCTGGGTCCATCCTCCTCCAACGGGGTCAAAAGATCCTGGAAAGCTAAATCAGATGAGGACCGTGAATGTATGATCTGAACGCTCACCGAGCCTGCTCGTGTAGATGTATGGGACGGTGTCTGAGCCATCGCTAGAGCCCGACGTCGGGATGAATTCTAGGTACCTTGATTGACGTGACCCCATCAGCCCCGCAATGACACTCGCGTACTCACCAGGCTGTGTGGATGAGTCGCGCCGACGACCGTGCTATGTTCCGCTGAGAAGTCCTCGCTATGGGTCATGGAGATAGTCGAAGAGAAGATGGAATGACCTGCCTGGCCCCTGTCCTGAGGCCTGGAGATAGGCACGGCCGACCCACCTACCCCAGGGGCGGGTGACGATCAAGTCGCGACGCAGACGCGTCAAGTCTCTCGTGCCCTGTCGGGGGTCCTCAAGCCCGGATCGGCCTCCAGGACGCTTTGTAAGCCGGACGAATGAGCGTCCGGAAGAGATTTCGGGAACCTATCCTAATTAGGTACCGGTGCTTTGTCCCAGTGAGCCACCTGATTGCTGACTCATCGACTCACCGGCGCACTGACCGGGTGACTGAACACCATGTCGTATCGTGTTTTCGGAACGCGACACGACATCGGCTTTGCCCGTCGTGTGATTGCGCATCAACTGATGCGCAATCTGCACAACCATGCGATGCGCTTCTTCCTGTATTTCCGACCACCACTGCCGCATAGGCACTCCTCCATCTTGCCCGTCACAGCACAAAGAAAACTTCACAAGTATCTCTTGAACCAATAACATCAAGAAATAATGCCTACGACTCATCCTACAGAGCATACCGTCGCAGACGGCTCTAGTTCACTCGGGAAAACGGCGCCGCACAGAAGACACGCACTAGCTCAGCCCAGAAAGAACGCTTTCCACTCCTCAAGACTGGATGGGAAAGTCTGACCGTTGCTCGGTACAGCGAGAATCTCTGGTTCGACGACGCGAACATCATCATCCGCGCGCAGACCGAAACGACGACTGGATCCTGGTTATTGCTCCCAAGGTTATGTGCTTCCGCTAGCCCCACAAATCTGTCCTTGCAAGCAGGTCCCCGTTCTTCGAATCGATGTTTTTGAGCTCCCCCAAGGTACCGAAGGACAACACTATCCTGGACTGGGCTGCCATGTGTGGACCTTTCCGGACGATTTTTGAGGACGTGAGAGATCTATTGCTCATGGTCTACGGGGTATCTGTAAGACCTGTTTTTTTTTACAAGTCCTTCATGCATTTTGACTAATTAATGCAGGGACCTACCTCGATCGGAATCCGACTTCAAGTACCTCAAGACCATTTCGGGCCCCCTAAAGTTGTGCTACGAAAATACGAAATGACGGATGATGCTGAGCGGCTCGCCTCTGTGCTTGAGGGGTACTGGCCGAATGTTTATGAGGAATGGGTCAACAGACCAGCGCCTTCTGGAATTGCGGTCGCAGCAAACCCTGCGGACAACCCCGAGAACACCCCTATTTGAAGCTCCCCTGGCGGTCTCTGTTTGAGTTTCGCGAGCTGGGTCATTCATTTTTTTGTCTGTATCGGTGGTCGGGAGATGCTGATTTTGTTTTTCCCCCAGCGAGTAATCTTGCCGTTGCTCAAGAGCTCAAGCTCACAAAGCTTCTGCGCGCCATTTGGTACGACATTAGTCGGTCTTACGGCACAGCTGCCCTCGGTACCAAGATTCGCACCGCACAGCTAGGTAGCTTAAACGAGATCGACAAGACTCGGCTCATCGTTGGCCGCGAGCAACTGCAGGAGATTGTGCGCAACGAGCTTCGTGACCTGGATACATTTCTCACAGCAAGGCCAGCCATTTTCTCTCGCAACTCTCCCCACAAACGCTGGTCATACTAGGCATACGCACTGTGGCAGGAGGCCCAAGAGCGCCGGCCAGCTGCTTGACGTGGTTCGCGGATTCCGCTAGGCCGGCTTTCGAGTGCGAGGCTGCGCAAGGCGCTGAAGCCCAATCCCGGAGACCAACAACACAATGACTCCAATTGTTCTCACCGCACTCTGTTCTCGAGGTTGTACATGATAGAGAGGAGGATTTGGCGGCAAGCTGCCAGTTATATTCGACTTCGAAGACACCCCAGATGGGGGCCCGAGCTTCCACTCAGTCCAAATCTTCAGCAGTACGATTACGAAGAAGAATCTGACGAGCCATTTCGGGGTCGGAGGATCAGTGGTAGCGGCTCATCGTCACCTTGGCGAACGACATATCCCCTCTCGACCGCAAATCCATCTTGTCCTATCTTATTTTATCTCACCTTCTGCTTATTTTCTCATGTGTGCGCGTTCATCGATCATCTTTCGCCTATCCTTGCTTCACCCTCCTCGCTGCCCCCCCCCCCCCCTTTTGACATTACTCAAGTCGCCGCGTGAAGGTCCCAAGTAGTAGCTGTGTCTCAATCAATTGTAGCCTGTGAACACGTTATTCAAATATGTGCACAAAGGAACAAGAAGCAGCCGACAAGATCCTTACGGTCTCGTGTATAAACGTGAGGAAGAAGCCCCCAGTATCGATGCCCCGGCGGCAGGCGCGGTGCGCGTCATTTGATGCGCACACACGAACTTTGCGTCGCGTCGCGACTTGTTTGTTTACCCACTCACTACGAGACAAAACAAGTATCCCTCGCACTGAACTCGAAGCTGCTGGGCAACTAGGTAGTAGGCACAACATACTAGAGCTAAGAAAATGGATCCGATTCTGGACATCTTGTGCCCGCGAATGGGACAAGACGACTCCCGGCAAACTGGACCAGGGCTCGCGACTGGACACACCGAACCACCTCACAAAAGCGAGGTAACATACGCACAAACAAGCCGCCATATGGACCTCATGACCTCAACTGGTCCGACCTGAAACTTCTTCGATGCAAAGAGCTGTGGTTTGACGACGGCAACATCGTTCTTCGCGTGCTCACTAAATCGTTCACCGTACAACCTCTTTGCCGATACTGGCGGGCTTCAAGTGCACATCGTTTCTGTGCTCTCGAGCAAGTCAGTAGTTCTTTCGGACGATGTTTCAACTTCCCCAAGGCGGCATCGCAGATCAGCCGACCATAGATGGGGTGCCGATCGTTGACTTCATGGACGACTTTGAAGGCCTCAGAGATCTCTTGAGATTCATTTATGGCTTAAGGCAAGTGTGCTGTAACGATAAATTACGCTGTTGAAAGTTGAAGAAGGCTCTACAGGATTACCACTATTCCCTACTGGCCCTCGCCCGGAGCGAAGTACGACCCTACCCCCGAAATGTTCCCCATTCTCAGGCTGGCTATCAAGTACGATGTACAAGAGGCGCTGAAGATGTTGGATAGTGTACTGAGTTTTCGCATGGCCGAAAACGTGGTCTCTGTTCCTGGCCAGGGATACATGGATGTGGCGGGCCGCCCCAGAAGGAATCCCGGATCACCCTTGCGGAACTGGTCGATCCAGGTGAGTAGCCAATAGCGACGTAAAGTCCAGCTGGTAAACATCAGGTAGCCCATGTCCTTACTGTTCGCGGAGGAGCTCGACCTTACCGAAATCATTCCGCGGCCTGGTACGACATAGCCCGGAGCTCTTCCAGCAACTTGACCAGGTTTTGTGACTCACACGACAAGAATACATGCGCCCACCACCGGCAAGTGGACCTAGGCCTGCTGAGCGATGACCATGTACGACGCGTCTAGGTGTGGGACGCAAACGGCTTCCACTGCGAGATATTTCGACGCAAACACATGCAGATGGCTTTTGGACTTTTCATCCAGTCGTCGCAAGAAGAACGATGTAGCCGCGTGGAAGCCTGTGCGAGTGTTTCGAGAAGTTGGAGGACCTGTGGAAGAAGGCAACTACTAACGGAGAAGGACTCCAGACTCTACTGCGGCAGACCCCTTAGGGCGAGTTTTCCAAACTGGCAAATCATGTCTGGAATATGTCGGTTTTGCAGATGGACTCTCCGAGCGGAGGATGCACTTGCAGTTCATGTATGGCTTCAGTGGAGGTGATTCAATGGTGTAGAAAGGGAGATATGGGAGCTGCTTCCAGAAGTGTTCGACTTCAAGTTGTGACTACAAATATGTGTCAGTATGTTCGTCCGCATACCGACCACGAAAGTCTTGACAAAATATAGCACAGAATTTTTCTTTGCGACGATACACGTTTCGCGTCCAAAGTTAGAGAGACGCAATGTCGTCGAAAACACAGTATAGGGATAGATCGAGCTTGAAAGGTGTTGAACGCGGTACGATCATGTGATATCGCCAGATCTGAAGACACCTTCGGCCCTAGATTCCTGCGCCTTACCCCCCTTTCATCGCGTCATCTGAACGAATACCCATGACTGTTGTTTAATTCTCTGTCATAAGAGAGGGCACTGCAAATATCGTGGATAAGGGTCAAGTGGACTCCTGGACCTAAACCTCGGACTACCTGGTTTTACTATTGAGATGATGGGCGACGCCTTCCTCGATCTGGTACGCTCGGAAAGCCAAGCTGAAAGAGTCAGAGAACAATCGAGCCAACACGCGCGCAAAAACCACGCTCGAGCAAAACCGTTTGAGTGGGAGAACTACCGTTCATCCGCCATGAGAAGTTGTGGTTCGACGATGGCACAGTCATCGTGCGCGCTCTGAGCACGCGCCCCCCCACACGGCCCGACGGATCGCCAGTAGTAGTGCACACGCGTTCAAATGTCGATCGCTAGCTGTGCTCGCAAGCCGGTCACCGGTTCCTCCGCGCCGTGCTCCGACATGCTTATCCCACGACTGGAAGAGGGTCGGCCGAACGATGGGTATAGGACTACCATGGCTGTTGACCTAATGGACAGATTGAGGACGTGCAGGATCTGTTGTCGATTGATGTACCGGATCTTCCTGTGTCAGTTGGTTTTCATGTCTTCCATTGTTAGGACAGTGGCCACCCCATCGTCTCATTATCGATTCGAAGACCCCATGGCATAAATGGTGGACTCGCATTTGCCCAATCCACCACCACCCTCCGAGTATTGCCGGTGATAGCCCCCGATTATAATTTATTGGTCAGCTAGGAGGTACAGATGTCTCCAAGTTTTTGCACGTCGATCAAGTACGACTGCGTCGAAACGGATACACGAACATGTCCTCATCATGTTCAAGAACCGAGTTTCGATGACCAGTTTACGAACATTGGGCTCACCGTTGGATAGCAGGGTAAACACGCCTACTGCTTGCAGACCACAGGTGCCCGCGATGCCCTCAGGACAGCACAACGGAGGTAGAAAGTCTACCGAGAGAGGGAGAGGGGGGGACCAAAGCGAGAAGATGGTCAACCCCACGAAGAACAGAATTGTCCCGATACCAGGTGAGTCCTGTAGCCCACAGACGATGCGAGTTGTACTCAGTAGCGTCTCCCGCCGGTCCTGATCGCTGGTTCAGCTCAACAGGTAATTGCACAAGTGTTTGCGGAGGAACTGGACCTTCAAGACACGTACTCCTCCAGGCGGGACGGTGGGTGATGAATTTTGTGACGCGGCTCGCTATTGTTCTCCAGGTTCCCTGCGCCGTTTTTCCCCAAGAACCCCCGCCGACGTGCCCGAGTATGAGCCGGATCGTGTCGCGCGAGCTCACCTCGACATTATGTGCGGCAGCAGGGTGCGCCGTGACTTGTCATCGGTCCAGTGCGTAGCGGCGCCTGGTCGCAGTTAGCCCTGCGGCGGCCCAGCATTCGGACCTTGCACCAGAGAATTAGTTAAAAGCTATGCGGAGCGATAGCCAGAGCCCCATCGCGGGTGGAGTGTTCTACCTCGCGAACTACGCACAGCTCTTGTGAAGGATGCGCGTGTGGGAAAAGATTATTGTATGAGCTTGGTACACGATCCGCTGGGTGAGCCTTTTGCGGCATGGCATGGATCCACTTTGTGAAGAAACGAGCTGCCCTCGACTGCGTTGTTTTCATGGAACCTCTCGGGTGGTTGCTCCGTAAATGAGTTCGGTGTTTGAGGTTGAAGTTCTGCCAGTTGCGACAGAAGCGGATCGATTTGGTGGACTTATTACCGGAGCTTATTTGGTTTTGTGGGCCTGAGCAATTCTCTGTCTGAGATATTTATCATACGCCGCATGAATATTATTTTAGATTGTTTCTGGTGGATCCCACTACAGCGCGCAACATAAGATGTGGATACCACCCAGTGCATTTTGGGGCATTAGGACACTCTTCACACACCTTGCCGTGATCCCGGCCCGCATTTTTGCGCATGCTGTTATCACCTCTCTGCCGCGATTGCTTTTGCATGACCGGTGTAGCCTTGGGAAGAGATGAGGACCGGTCACGGAATAAACCGAACCAACAGCGAGCGGAACCACCGCGCACAGTCGGGCTTCTATCAAGAGCTTTGATGGCGTTGAAAGCTGTCACAAATGTCTAAGACTTGAGGATGATGGCGCATCAATTGATGCGCCTCCAAGAAGGCGTGGGGTTTTCCTGTTTGTGCCGCGACTTCCTGGTTCCAACCATCACCACTGTTTTTGAGATTCGAAGGACTCTTACTCTCTACCATTTACAACACTATACTTGGATCTCTTGATCTCGAGCTAGGACGACAAAAGAGCTATCAGTTATGCCTCAGTCTGTAGAACCTGTCGCAGATGTCTCTGGTCCGCTCGGGAAACGGCGTCGCGTGGACGACACAGCCAGCTCGGCGCAGAAAACACTCCTGGTGAATCAGACTGGATGGGAAGGTCTGAGAGTTCTTCCTTATTACAGCCAGAAGCTTTGGTTCGACGACGGAGAATTACATCCTCGTCGCGCGCTCTCGGCCAAGTCGACCGAGCAGCCTGGTCGTATTTCGGCCTCCGCACCAATTACGTCATTCCGCATGCACACAAGTCCGTCCTCGGCAATAGGTCCTTATTCTTTAAGATCGATTATTCGGACGCTCCCTTAAGGTGCCCGATGGGATCCAGATACTCAAGAGCCGACAGTGGTAACTGACGCCGTCGAAAAACCGAGGACACTTGACCATATCCCCCGTGAAGACAGTCCCATGGACCTCTATTGATGAAAATGCCCGATTGCCAGGTGCGCCTTCCTTTACGACATTGTGTGTAGCCTAACGGGACATTATGATCCGTCTAGCACCGCGCGCCCTGGTCCTCGGTTGGAGGACGACTAGGGCTCAAAGACATTCTCCGCCAGTGGGTACATCCCTGCCCGGTTACATCACTGCTTACCGGTCGGCGCTGAGATTAACCGACGTAGTTCGGGCAGTCATCACATCCCCCAGATCCTGAAGACGGAGCTTCAAGCGTTTTGGTAGCTCAATCTATCACAACATGGAAACGCGCTACGATCTGCTTCGGTGCGCATAACTCCCAGGTGCAGCACGCTTGCTCGTTGGCCGCGAATTTGTTGGTGTGACGGCCTTCAGCCGCGTTTGGCGTAGCCCTGCAGCCGGGGAATTCCGAGGCATACAGAGAGGAGTCTGCCATAGAGCTCCATGCGGGGTGTCTCGGCGAGTGTGTTAGTGGTCGGTGGGCTCGGATTAGGCGAATTGGATGCGGAACCGCGTTCTTGGACCTTGTGCGGGCGTGACTCCGCGTTGGGAATGGCTGGATTTTAATGTCACGCGCCTTGGAGGACATGTCTGGGGCCTGAGAGACCGAGGCCGCTGGTCGGGGCGCGGCCATGCGCGATCGTGGATACGAAGTGGTTTCTGGGGGGCCAGGGAGGCCTTGCTCATGAACGCCTGGTTTCGAATGCAGTATTTGCTGTCAGATCAGGCGAGGAAATCTGGGTGAGTTTGTTACCTTCGAGATATTTTGGTATTTAGGGGATAGTGACGGATTGAATGATTGAATGAATCTTCGGCAGACCGCATCGAGTTGTTGCTGACTCAGTGTTTAGGCTTGTAGATCACGTTACCAGAGATGTTTACCCATTGGGGTCATATAAACTCTTGCATTGATACGACACAGAGTCAATCAGGTGACGGGTGTGGCGGCTGCCAAATATTAATCACGCACGCCTAGACCCTAGGGGTCCTAATATGAACGCGTTTCGGTTCCCTCGTTGGCCGGTTTCCATGGCTAGGCTTCGGGGCAAGCTTGCGTCTCACCGCGGTTGTTGCGGACGGAAGTCCTTGCCGTCCACGTACGCGGTCATCGGCTAAAGTAGCGCTACTTGACCGATAACTGTGAGCGTCTGGTTGGCTCTGTTCGTCTAAATTTGCAAGCCTTTTCGTGGAGCTGTGCATCATCGCAATCAATCGTAAGAGTAATACTTGTGCGCGTAGCAAAGGTAAATTGTCGACCATGCCTTTGATCTCGTGACAAGAGCTAGTCAAACGTGCTGCATCCTGCCACTCTACTCGGTTTGATTTTTGTCAGTGCCAGGACCGTGTCTGCGTCTACGGCCCCTAAGTATGCCTGACTAACGATATTCATTTTGGAAGACGCTAGGACACCCTTAGCATTTTGAGTTTACTGTTTTGTCTGAAATTCGAGTTTAAGCTCAAGGCGGGTCGATAGTTGGCGCTTTAGTACGATGGCTGCCAGTGCGCGGAGGGGGACCCAACTGCCAGTTAGTACTCGCACTACTATATCTTCTAACACGTCAAGGATTCAAGTAGTACGTCCCTAGCTACTTCCCCAGAGTAAACGAAGATACCCGTACGCTAAGCCTGCGGTCACGTCGACGGCAGCGACGGTGTCATTGATCGACTTTTGGGACCGACGACCACTGACCCACTGGACTCGTGATACACCCGATATTGGCTAGCTCCAGGGCTTTGGTTCGATGACTGGATGGCAACCTATAATTCGTTGGGTCGTTCCCTCGCGCGACCGTGAAGGCCACCCCATTGCTGCTGTGTGTTGTGTCCATCAATCACTCCTGGAACGCAAGACGAAGTTTTTTCGCGACGCACTGAACCCGTCCCACACATCGAGCGTTCGCATATCGACTGCCAAGCTGCACGAGTCCCAGACAAGTGATCAAATGCCCTGTCTGGATGTAGAAGACTTCGGGACGGTGTGGCAGTTGCTACGCGATGCCTATGCTCTACCGTGAGTCTGCCCTCGCCTTCGTGATACAAGTCTAATGCTCCTGCACGCAAGAGATGATGGTGGAGGTGTCTTCGTCCCTGCCATCTATTATGAGAGCGATTGCAAGCCAGCGCTGGAGCTTCTCCCGACCGCTGGTACAGTATTTCAGCGCTATGTTCCTCAGAAGTGCCGTCAATGGGCCACGCGCGAGCTTCTTGGAGGTACGAGCCCAAGCTGGTATGCAATGTTACTTCAGGATTTGCGTGATGGCCACCACGAGGGTGCTGCGGAATGGCTCGGCCCACAACTCAACCTAGGTACACAATTCTCTGTCGTGCATGCCGATTCATACTAACTCCTGGGCAGTACGAATACTTCAGTTGGTTGAGCAACATGAATGGCGGGTGCTACTTCATACCATGTGGTATGATATCGCCCGCCTCCCCTCTTCCCCCAGTGCCAGCGACCCCGCCCTTGCACCAGGCATGCATAACACGGCCGGCTTCGATGACCTTACTGAAGATCAGTCTCTTCGTCTACTTGCTGGGCGCGAACGGCTGCGCACAGCCATGGGTCCTAAGATAGACAAGATCACCGCTCAATTCAGCAAATTCGTAGTAAACGACACATGCGCTGCCTTTGTCAGTGAGCTTTGGCACACGACGCACACGGACAATGACGCATTGCTGCGTGACCCGATCGGTGAGCTTCTAAAGCTTCAGATCCGTGTCGCAGACGCACCGTGTGTGCATCCAGGCTACGAACGGTGCGCGCACAAGGCGCTCGTGAGCCGGGTGAACGGGGCGATGAACACCATCTGGCGCGAGCTACCGGAGTATATTTGGTTTTTTGAGAAGGGGTACAATCGAGTTGGTGGCAGTGGCCTCAGTGAGTGGGGAATCAATCCATGTTTTACGTACATAGTACATAACACCCCCAATGCTTTTGGTCAGGCGTATCGTATTCATCATATACTTGCAGCCCTATAACTAGGCCAGCTTCATTTGTGTAGTTAGAAGTTAAGTCTGAACAATGTGCAATTTGGTGTGGCTCGCGGGTCTGAAAACCTCATATAGTGCTGCGTGTTGGCATATTTGTCAGCAAGGTTCGCTAGTATCACTCGGTCTTCACGGCGCGCAGCTCACGACCTAGGTGATTGTGATTACAAAGGGGGTAACTGAGCGGTTCGCATCATATCGAAACGAACGTGCCCTTCTGCATGGGTGTTGGTTGTTTGCTACAGACATATCTAACTTTAAACTAACTCGTTCTGTCACTGATAGGGGTCTCTTCTAAAAAAAAAAAGCTTGAGCTTCATACATGCACTTAAATTATAAATGGTAGCAATCTTCACATACTGTAGCCATGTGATCTCGACAGATTGGCTCAAGTGACAATATCTGGCCAGACGAATAACCAGGTACTAGCTCTAGCGTCCTAAAGGATGGTCTGCAGCTGAGAGCCATAGGCGAACTGCCTAAGTGATCAGTAACCATTTTCTCCACAACAAGCCTATAGGAAGAACTACATGGTGATTCATAATCCTAACGCAGAGTATTCGACCAAAGTGCCCTCAGGGCTCAGGGATACGCCACATCATGCGGGAAGGCTAGCGGCGTCTTATGCTCGGATTTCTGGGGGGGGGCAGGGCGCGGCATGGATGCGATCCCTATGGAAAAACACTCACTATAAGCGCTCATAGGGTTGGCTGTGACGTCGCTTTGGTTCAGGAGATGGGTTGGTCAAAACCCTCCTGTTGCCGTGGACTGGGTACCGCTCGTGGGTGAAGCAGAACGTCGGATGTGGCTCGCGTGTGTGCGCTCGTGTGGGGCTGCGTCCATCGATCGATCTTGTTACGCAAAGGGAGGCTTTTCAGAAAAGGTAGTTGTCAAATGAAAGCCGCGTCCCGGGTTGCATAAGACTACCGTCAGAGTGCATCACCCCCGGATGCGAGACAAGCCGATGCCCTGTGTTGACGTGGAGGACTTTGGGGAGATGTGGCAACTGCTTCGCGGCATCTATGCTCTTCCGTGAGTCCTACATTGGGTTTATCGACGCGTTTGGATAACAATCTGAGGTGCCAGGAACGGGATGAAGTATGGAGGTGTATTTGCTGCCCGGCACTCAAGCGTATGCGCGTGCAACACCGATTTGTGCAAGAAGCTACTTCCTCCACTGTTTTGCTATCCTCGACCGATCTATTCGAGTTCGGATACTGGTCAGTGTCCCCTGTTCATTCCGTGGAGTTGGGGGTTAGTCGTGAGATCTTGGGTGAGGCATCCCGAGTTGGCGTACGATGTGTTATTCCAGTCGGGATCTACCCAGGCAGCTAAAGCGAAACCGATGGCGCGCGTCGCGAGAATAGATGGCTACCTTGGTTCGCTGACTCCGCCCCAGTCTCAGATAGCGGAGCCTATTTTTCACTGTCGGTCGTGGGACACCTCGAGGCGCTTATTCTTCAGATACACATGCGCTATTGTATCCTTGGGCATTTGGGTCGAAAAACACCGAGTTACGCGACAAGCGACGGGAGAAGCTGGTCCCTTTTTCCGCTGGTGACGTTGGTATGTACGGGGTCGCCACCTTGCCGCCGCCCCCCTTGCGCTTGAAATCTACTGCTGTGCTGGCTCGCTTACCCTTCTTTCCAGCGCCGACCAGAGGGCTGGCAACCGACACCGACACCAACGCCAACACGCGCAACCGGTTCTCGTGTCGCCCCTGTGGGCTGACTCGAACATCGCTGGCTTCACAGTTCTTACTGGAAGCACAAAATCGCCGCCTGCTCGCCACCGGGCGCGAACGCACTTGCACGTGTACGCGCGTAGCGGCTCTGCGCGTGCAAAAAAAAAAAGTCTTCTTCGGGACGAAGATTGGCACTACCACGTCGATGAGTTCGTGCTGAACAAGACATGCAAAAACTGGCGTTTGTCTGGAGCACTCTGGTTCACCGTGCGCCAGGTACACTGGGAAGCGCTGCTACGGGATCCATTTGGCGAGCTATTGAAGCTGCAGGCCCAAATAGCGACCGCACGATGTGAGCTGAAGCCGAGGAAAGAGTCTTGCCCGCATCTGAAGTTGATGATGTTGTTTACATTGGGCGGAGCGCAAAAATCTGGAGAGAGCTGCCGGGGATTGTTTGATTTTACGACGGAAAATTTAGTCGAGCAAATAGATCCTTGACTGTACGGTCATTACGGTTTTACCACGCGACGTGATGAGTGCATAGAGACTTTTACGCCAAGGGTACCACGTTGTTGTATGTGTACACGATACTGTGAATCTATGCTTCTTACCTGCCTTTACAGTTCAGATAGTCACCTAATATCATCATAGCTGGCTGTTTGAAGTAGTGCACTGGATTCCCTAGGGGGTTCACTATGCCCTATGGTTCTTTCATACCGCTCGATGATGTGGCATCTCAAGAACCAAATCTGAATCACTCATCAATCTTAAGGCCGATGCTAATTTTACAGGTACCGGCCAAGGCCACTCTCTTCAAACCCAGGCTTGTCTTTCCCTTGCCCCTGCACACATCGTTTCGACTCCAGCACCTGACTCAAATTGCCGGCACGTTGCAGATAGCCGTCACTTCCATGAGTGAGTAGTATCGTTAGCGGCGTTACGTCCTCCTACCTTGCGAAAAAAGCTCTGGTTCACGGCGATGACAACGTTCTCATTCGCAGCTCGTGCCCCTTCTCACGTATTGAGTTTTGAATCCTCATTTCGATGACGATTATAAGAAAGTCACGTCTATATATCATTCCGGACACAATAGCGAGTGACAAATGCTTAGAGCGCGCTGGCACAGGTAATGATGTCGACGAGCTCGTTTGGTAATCGCTAGCCTGGCGACCGCGGTTGTGTACTTGAGGCTGGAGGTTGTCATCATGTCGCCGGCGTTCTTTGGACGCGTTGTCCCATAGCGTTTGCGGCTACATGAGCGTAAACACCAGTGTAGTACACACGACTTTATGAAGGCAGGTAGGGACGCACCGAGCGCTGATTTCACAAGCGTGACCCTCGACGAGGGCGCGTAGACTGCGTTGGCGAGAGCAAAACTCAGCGAGGTCCTTCGTAACATCATCCTCCATCTCGTACGCCTTGAAGCGCCGGCTGTAGATAGATATCCACATGATAGCTGAATGGAGAAACGATCAGCAAATTCCAGAAAAGCGCGCTCTCACTGCTTTGCACTTACCCGGACTCCTTAAGCGCCTCAGCAGTCTCAACCTCGACGACGTGGACTCGTACGAGAGCGCAGCAAACGAACTTGTTGTGGACAATCGCGACCGAGTCGTACTCAACGCCCGACTTGATGATGAGATCCGCAACACCGGCAGCATCCGCGAAGGTGGGGACTGTCACGGCCGAGTCTGGTTGAAGGTCAGAAGAGGTTCTTTGCTGAGGACACGCATTCCAGCTGGCTCATTGGACTTTGTCACCGACAACCGCGATGGGTGAGTCAGGGTCAATCTGGGCGGCTTGCTCGGGCGGAACGTGCGGCGGGTCGCCTTTGTGACGGAGGTAGTGAATACCGCCGCACATTGCCCTTGTCGGAGGAGATGACGACAAAGAGCTTGCGCTTGCCTGCGGACTCGGCTGGCGGGGCGTTGCTGGAAGACCTCTGTTCTTCGTTAGCTTTAATGCGCGTGGGGCGCTGGGCGGTATTGGGGGACGCACACCGGAGCTCGCGAGGCGCCGTACTCCTTGCCAGCCTGGAGGGCGCGCTGCGCCTTGCTGAGCTTCGTCGACTGCAATGACCTTCATCGACTGCACATCCGCGCAACGCGGTGCAGTGTGAGGCCGCAGGACGCAGACTGGGTATGCCACGACGCACCTTGGTGATTTTCTCAATGTTGCGCGCACGGAGACTTGAGACGCATCTCAATCTCACGGAGGCGTGGCCATGTTGCGGGCCCCAGAGGGTGCGGCCCTGGCACGGCGGGCTGTGCAGCCCTCGTCAACGCCTGGCGAGCGAGCATCGTGATGAGGAAAGGAGTGTAGAGGGCGAGTACGTTGTGCGGGACGGTGCGGAAACGCTAGACGGCGTCTACTTCCGCAAGCGGAAACTCGAATTATTCTGGCGCCGCCGTGTCTGCACGCGCGGCGGAGCCGAATCGCCATCAGCGGAGATGAACCCGGCAACTGACTCTTGCATGCCAGTTACATGCGCTTTGGTCATTACACACGATCACCAGCCGTATCTCTTTCCCTCTGTCGGGCTACCTCCCTTGAACCCCTCTCACCATGTCCGAGGAACCTCTCTTCGATCCCTCGTTGAAAAAGCGCAAGAAAAAGCAAAAAATGTGGGTCGCGTTTCTCCGAGGATCCGTTGGGCGCAGATGCCGACCCGACGGGACGACGCGCTGCACCGACGTCGATCGACAACGTGACGACCAATGGCGACACCGTCGACATGGGCCCGACGACGCTGCATGAAACAGATGGCCCAGAATGGCGGCGACGGCGCCGACGACGAGGCCAAAGCGGACGAGGACGCGATGTTTGCCGATCTCAAGAAAAAGAAGAAGAAGAAGAAGGACATCCCATGGACCTGGTGTGTACCCTGCATTACTTTATCTGTAAGCTATGAATTTATTCTGACGATAACAGCCCGAAGACGGGTCCGGCACCTCGACACCCGTCGGCGCGCCCGCGGGCGAGGACCTTGACTTCTCTCCGACCTCAAGAAGAAGAAGAAGAAATCCAAGAAGGCGGCGCTGGACATGGATGCGTTTCGAGCGGGAGCTGAACGAGGCAAAGGCAAAAAGACGGCGAGGGAGAGGACGCAGACGGCGCGCCGATCGATGAGGTCGACGAGGCCGAGCTCGGCGACGATCCCTTTGCACGCGGCGGAGGCGAGCCCACCGCGGTCGACGCGGGCGGCGAGGCCTGGTTAAACAGCGACCGCGACTACACATACGCTGAGGCAAGTACCCGCCGCGTGCGCCCATCCCGATAGCGACCCTGACCATGCTTTGCCATACAGCTCCTCCGGCGCTTCTACGCGCAGCTGCACGCCTCGAATCCCGCGCTCCTGAACACGGCAGGCAAGCGACACACACTCGCGCCGCCGCAGCTGATGAGGGAAGGCAACAAAAAGACCGTGTTCAGCAACATTGCGGATATCTGCAAGCGTATGCACCGACAACCGGAGCACACGATCCAGTTCATGTTCGCCGAGCTGGGTACGACCGGCTCGATCGACGGTTCAGGCCGTCTCATCATCCGTGGCAAGTTCTCGCAAGCGCAAATCGAGAACGTCCTGCGACGTTACATCGGTACGCCTCTATTCCGCTTCGCCGCACATTTTTGCTGACACGCTTTGCACAGTCGAATACGTCACATGCAAAACCTGCAAATCGCCCGACACGCTGCTCGTCAAGGAGAACCGTATCTTCTTCGTCGCGTGCGAGTCGTGCGGCTCGCGGCGCTCCGTCAACGCCATCAAGACCGGTTTCCAGGCCCAGGTCGGCAGGAGAAGCAAAAACAAGACGGGCTAAGCAGCAGCATAGACTACGAACTACGACATGTACACACATCCCCCCACGACATTATCCCCATCAGCACCATTTGTTACGGCATCATGTTATGTATCGTTAACCTGCGCGCGACACATGTACGATCAGATCTTATATGCTTGCTTTTTTCTGCTGTGAGCAGTGTGAACTCTGCGCGTACGCCTTGCGGTCGCGCACGACTCGTATCAGCACCCACGTCCAGTGCCCGCCCGGTGCGAGTCGGGACGGGGACGCAGAATGGGGGGTGCAAAAACACTAGTATTCACATGGGGGTAATGTACAGAGATGGATGCAAGACGAAAGCAAGCCACGACGCAGAACACTATTGACAGGCAAAGCAGACAAAGTACACTAATTGAGGGGACGAGAACAGCACACACAAAAAAAGAAACGCATAAGTCGATGCAAGAATGACGGCGGGGGCATAGAAGAGAAAAGAGAGCTAGCATACAAAGACCCACATGGTCGCGCATAGAAAGAAGACCCAAGACCAGAAAAAAACAATGAAGAGAGCATATTCACCGCGGCTGCACCCGCACCGACGCCGGCGGCGGCAGCTCATGCTGCACAAACGACGTCCACGCCTCCGTCAGGTTGTACCCGCCCGGGAGCATCCCCTGCGGCGGCGGCGGCGGCGCGTACCCGTGCACGCTTTGCGGGCGGCTGTGGCTCGGCGGCGGGTGCGCCGGCGGGTGGTACAGCCCCGGCGGCGCGCCGTGCGGGAACTCGTGCGTCGGCGTGAACGGGCGTGTGCCAGCTCTCGTGGGCGTACGGCGGGGCGTATGCGCCGGGCTCGACGTGGTGCATGACGAGCGCCGGGTGTGCGTGCGCGTCGTAGTGTTGTATGTATGGCGGCCTCGCGGCTGTGTGCGGCGTGCGGGAGCTGGTAGAACGCGGCGGGCTGGTGCGGGGGATGGTGCTGATGCGGTGGGGGATGCGGCGGGCGGCGCCATACAGCGGCTGCTGATGCGTCTGCGAACGAGGAGGCGCATGCTGGTGCTGTTGATGAGCGAGGACAGGGACAGGGACGGGCGGCGGCGGGGGCATTTCCTGGTGCTGCCACTTCCACTGCGCCTCCTGCTCCGCATAGCGCGCATACTCGTACGCGGGATTCCCATTCTGCGGGGGACCCGGAACTGCCTCGGGCGACTGCGACGCGACGTAATACCCCTGCTGCGCGTTAATCTGCTCGTCGAGCTGGCTCTCAAACGAGCGCATGTCGTCGACGAGCATCGGGTGCACATCGCCCGCGTACGTCGCGAGCGCGGGCATTTCTTCTGACACCTGCGGGCTCGCGGTGGTCGGCGGCGACTGCGACGCGCGCATCGAGTCTGAGCTCGACGACGAGGCTTCTGTCGCGGCGGGGGAGTTGACGGCGCTCGCGGACGCGTGCTTTGAGCGGTGCAGCGCGGGCGGGGAGGTCTTGGCCGCGACTGGTTGGTCGTGACGGTGCGCGTGCGACCGCTGAAGATGGACAGCTCGTCGTCCTGGTCGCGTTGGGGGTCGCGGATCGAGAAGATGTCCGGGCGCTGGTACCCGTCTCGGAAGGCTTGATACGCCTTGTCGTGCATGCTGCGAATGCGGGGCTGCATGTCACATGTGAGAGGGGCGAGCGAGTGTGTTGGCGGAATACTCACCAAAAACTTGACTGCGCGCCCACCATACTTTGCAGCCTGCTCAAACAGCGCAAACGCCGACCTCAGCTCGCCGAGCGCAGCCTGTGCAGTCTTCGTCGTTCCACCATGTGTAACCACCGACCCGAGCATTACCTGCACCAAAATCAGTACGAACCGCAATACCAGACTTGAGGGACACTAACCGCAGCCGAGAACGCATGAGTCCACAGCACCCAGAACCTCGCAATCTGCACCGGATTGATATTGAACTGTTCCCGGATCGTCGCGATGAGCGAACACGCGCTGCGATATCCTGCCAAAAACGACGGCGAAAACTGGCTGCGCAATGGGTTCGTCGGGTGTTCGTGCAGCGCCTGTGCGAAGAACGCTCGATGGACATACAACAACGCTACGAAGCAAGTCTCAGAACAACTTTCAGCCACTGAGATGAATGCACGCACTGAAATGATGGTAGTTTATGGGCATGAAATGCTTCATGCTTTCACTGAGCGATTGTCCTGCAGCGGGCGAACCCTGGGTATATGCGGGTAGCGGAATGTCGCGAATCTTGCGGTCGAGCGCGAGGATGAGCGAGTACTTGGGCGTGCGAGACTTGAGGGTCACTTCTGCTACCGCCGAGACACATTCCTTGCCCCATATCGCCTTCCAATATGGGACTGCGATGCATCAGAGTCAAGCTCTCCAGCATGCGCATGCGTTGACTTACAGCTAGGTTGTGGGTTGTTGTCCGCGTCCAGCGTTTGGTCTGTATCTGCGGGAGCTCTGTGTCGACGAAGCTGAGCTGGAAGGCCGGCAGTCGACCGGTAGCTAATGCCTTTTTAAAACACAATCAGACCCCACTTCACTTTCTAATTCATCTAAATCGCGAACCTGCCACGAGTCGGTGATGAATAGCTCCCAGAAAAGTGCTCGCCGCTTCTGCACCTCGGCAGGTGAGAGCTTCCATCTGGCACAATCACGATCTTCACGAATTCGTTAAGCCCAGGACACGCTCAGACATCAAAACAAGACGACGTACGGAGTCCAACCTGGGTATATGCGGGCAATTAGCACACATTGAGAATGCCGACTCTTGCACGTACGCTTTGCGCGAGCCTGCAGCTCAGCACCCCCCATCAACGACCACGTGCTCTCGATACTCTTCTCATCCGCCACAAGCCCCTGATATATACCCATAAGACTCAACGCCTGCACTGTCGCCACGCTAGGTGGCCTATCGAGCACGGGCTCAAGGTTCATTGCAGCCCTTGTGAGGTGGTAATACCGCGCCGCTTCGACATTGTCCGGGGGGCGGGGAGCAACTCCGGATCCGTGAGCGCACCGAAGCAGAACACGACAAACAACACAGCGCAAGCTCGTGGGCGGTCGCGGTGCCGGTCGACGAGCGCGAAAACGCGGAGCTCGAGACGGGAAGCGTCGGCGCGGGCGAGCCATCTGCGTCGGGCGGTTTCTGCAGCTCGAGGGCCTCGCCGTAGAAGAGCGGCAGAAGCTCCTCATCGAGCTGGCGGCGGGTGATGGCGCCGAAGAACCAGGGGGCCTGCTCGAGGTAGAGCTCGCAGAGGCGTTGGGCGCGCGGCCATTCGGGGAGGTGGTCAGTGATCAGAGCTTGCAGGTCGGTGCCGTCGGTCGTCAGCGGCGCGGCGGGGAACTGGCTCGCGAGGTTGTCGAGTTGTGGGTGCAGGCCACCGAGGTCGAACGCCGACTGTGAGGGTTCTGCGGGTACTTCTTCGTTTTCGACCTAGCGAGTTCGCGCGTGAGAAATCCGGTATGACATTTGGGCGTCTGGGCGACGCCCGGCAACAAAACGGGCGACGCAAGCACGCAGCGGCCGGCGAACTTGGGGACCAATAAAACTCACCAGAAGCAGGCTCTACAAAAGGTACCGACGTCAGAATCTCATGCATGCATCTCCACACCAGATCACGACGTACCTCAGATCCCGCGGGACCGCCCGTAGAACGTCGCTGCGCCATCATCGCGCATGGCCAACACGCCAGGGGCGTCGATCTCCTGCGCCTCCTCCTCCGCGTCGTCGTCCCCGCTGCGCCGCGCGCACTGGTCGCGGAGTGCAATTCAATGCCAGATTTGATGCTCAGCAGGTCGAGCCGCAGCAGCGGGTGCACCTCGCGCGTCGTGCTTGACTGCAAAATCGACAGCGCGTCCTCGAGCTGCCGGATCCGCTCGCTCATCTCTGCGATCTTTTTGTGGAGTCTGTCCGTGTCCGCGAGGATGAACCTATATGTCGGGGCGACAAAAAACACAGCGGCGTGAGCGCGGCGCCGACACACACATCATCCGGCCGGAAATGCGGACGCACGAGAAAAGGGTGCGTACCTGGTTCCCTGGCCGGTGGTGAGGCTGTGCCGTTGGGACAGATGCTCTCGCAGCCGCGCCGCTTGCACGAGCCGCAGGGTACGGACTGTTTTTTGTCGCACTTGAGCTTGAGGCGGCGGCATTCTGCGCAAGATATCGCGCCCCTCGCGCGCTTGAACTCCTGCTCCTGCGCCCGCGTCGTCGCGTCCTTGTCGCCGCCCGCCGCGCGGGCGCCGCCTCGGGACGTCTGCGGCATGTCGTGCGCTGGGTGTATGCGAGGAGTCCTCTAGTGCCAAGGGGATGTGTTTGCTGGCCAGGCGGCCGCGTGCGGTGTCTGGTCGTGCTCGAGAGGGTGAGAGGAACGTGGTGGTGGTCGCGGTCAAGCCTGTTGGGGGGTGGTGGTGGTCGCGGTTCAAGCCTGAGCGTCGGGGGGAGGCCGAATGCGGCAGCGCACAGCGGGCGGCCGATCGCGAGCCATGGCGCACGGGGGTTTTGACGTCTCGACGTTGCAGGAGGGCGGGCGTTGTTCGTAGACGCCCATAGCGCATGCCCTTATTGAGCTCGCTTTCTCACGACCCCCTCCACGTAAGCTGCCCCACATACGCCTTCGATTCCGACCCACATTCCCGCCGTTTGCACAACCTAAACCAACTGCTACGCTGAAACCCGAATCTTTTATTGCAGAAAATGAAACGCGGACCGCATCAAAACCCACAATGGATGACTTTCCATAAGCATTTAGAGACAGTTTTGAATCTTCCCAGATCGTTCCAAACCTCTCCGAGTGGGAGCAAGCGTGACAATTTCAAACTCCGCCCCGTTTCTAAACTGCGCTCCACCTCACCAAACCGTTCCAGATCGTCGAAATCTGTAGAGGGGGGGTACCCCCCTCTACAAACTTTTCTAAACGGTCCACCAGTGTTCCAAACCGCTGAAAAGGGCAGTTAACGGCGGCCGGCGACACCCCTCGAAATGGCAAAGGCGCGTTGATCCCATCATTTCCTCCGCTCAAAACTTGGTCCGCCATCTTGCGCGCTCTGCGCGATACTCGACACCTCGCTGCCCTCGCGTGGTTGATGTCTTGCATTTGCATGGCTTACCGGCCTTCGTATTTGCCACATTTCGCGCGTAGAATAAATACAACTTTGGGCCAATCCTTGGCTCCCCTATTAGATGTCATGTCTCGCCCCGTCTCGCTGCACAGGCAGCTGGCCACTCTACAGACGTATCTGAGTGCTTAAAGCGACTTCAATTACACACCGTGATTCAAAACTGTCACTAGATCTGTAACTAAACTCGTCGCTAAGAGTCGCATCAAGCTCAGGGTTTGGAGCCATCACACCTTGTCCACACTGTTTGAAATTCCGAAATCTGGAGCAAACTGTCTCTAAATTCTTATGGAAAGTCATCAATTAACCGTCGCCCAAATTCACTCACTCCAGAGACACAACCCTCCAGCTTACCATCCTAGGCACCGGCGTGGCACGCCCCACCCCATGCGAAGGCCTCGCCCCCGCAGGCCCCCGCCCATTCAAACGCGAAAACAGACCCTTCAAAATATCAAATTCCTAGCTCCGCAAGGCTGAACATTGATTAATCAAATTCGCGCCGCCCCTTTGCAGCAACAGCATTTCCGAATCCGGGTGTACACCCCCATTCGCAGCCACATCCTCCTGCGGAGCATGTGACCCGAAGTATCTGCGCGCCGCTGATGAGTGGCAAACAATCTATCTCCCCCGTCGCCGGAACGTGTTCGGCGCAAAGCAAAAGGTAACAGGAGGCGGTGCGGTGTGGGCTGAGCGGTGAAGGCCACGGCAAAGCCCTCTTGTTACACGTACGAGATACTCAAGCGGTGTTTGCGAGGGGCAGAGACATCAACAACAGGAACGACCGGGATGAATACAAAATAATTGTCGTAATTAAACCACATAAAGGTCGGTCCACGGTCCGTGACGTCTAACGCGCTCACCCCAGAAGATTCACATTCAAAACATTTCTCACGCTGAAGACTGTGATGCGTGACAAAAGTTAAAACTCTTGATGGAAAACGACTGGCGACTAGCGCCGCCACCAGGCCAGGTACGTTATTATTTAAAACCACATTATTACGACCTTGATGGTTGTCGCATGCCGGTTTGACAAAGATGGCTCACAGGTACGCACATGGGGAGCATCGCGACACAAGATTATTTCATCCCATAGTTATCATAAGACAGGTTACACTCATCGTTCAAGAATCCAGAAGAAAAAGTGAGCATACTCATAGGTTCGTGGCATACGAAAGGAAGTTGATCTCAAACATCACCAGGCCAGTCAACAATCCTTGCTCAGTGGGCGTGCCGACCTTGTCCTTGACCACCGCCGCAAAGACGGTGCCCTGCAGGGCCAGCAGGGAGCCGAAGCCTTGTTGTCGCCGGAGAGGTCGGAGTACTCGCATGAGTACTGCCACCGTGATGCCGTCCGAACCAGGCAACGTACAGCTGCGAGTGTTGTCCTTGCGGACCTGGCTGCTGTCGAACGTGAACGACACGCCTGTCTGCCGGCATTCGGCGAGCCGGTGTGCAATGGTCAGCTTCGGGAGAGGCGTAACCGGAGCGGGGGGTTGCTGTCAGGGCACGAGACGATGAATTGCGCTGATGGCTTCAATTAGGCGTTATAAAACGAGGATGACTGCGGGGCACTTACAAGCAATGGAGTAAACGCCATCGACGGAGGAGAGGGGTCTCAAAGGGGCCGTCCCAGGCCGAGCCCCTTGAGTAAACAGCCGAAGCAACCCACACGCCGCCTGGCGCGACTCGACGCCAAGGATCGACTATATATACGGTCAACATCGGGCATTGTACAAATGATTGCGAAGCACTCACGGCGGCCTGGGTCAGGGTATCCTTGTCCTGGAGGAGGTTTAGCCGCACCGATGTAACGGGAAAAAAAGAGAGAAGGGAAAAGTGGGGGAAAAAGAAAGGAAAAAAAAAAAAAAAAAAAAGAAAGCCGATGCTCCAACAGTCTCGAGAGCCATGGACAGCGCAGCGAACGACTTGGGGTCATTGTACGGGCTGCGAACCATGAGCGCATGCTAACAAACCGCATATAGTCACTCACAAAGTTGTACGTGCACGCCTGGGGCGCAGCGTCACCAAGCGCAGTGGTCAAGAACTGGACGTGCGTCGCCATCGTGGCCCTTGATCTGCTCGAAGCGGGCGCGGACCCAGGGCTCGTATCCCGGCATCAGCGAAAGCCTGCGCGTCGAGCTTTGTCGAGGCCTTCGTTGTAGAACGAGTTCTCGAGGAGTTCCAGGGTGAGTGCAAACTGAAGGACCTCGGTGTCTACACGGCGGTGAGGCATAGTCACTCCGAAGAGGCCAAAGGATGGACTCACCTGTCACTTGGGGCGCACGCTGGACGAGCGGGGGCGCCGCCAAAGACGAAGCAGCCGCAGCGGCGAGGACGAAGAGCGGCACCAGAGCGGAACATCTTGAATGAAGGATGAAGGGGCGACTTAGGCTGGGGGGTAACGAAGGGACACCTTGGTGGTTGTGAAGGTGGGCACGAGGAATGCGTCTCGCTGCGCGTTGGCCTTATATACGTCTCAGGCGGGGTTTCAACCCGACGCGTCTTCGAGGACGGTCGGCATCCCATCTTGGAATGGTTACCCTATTCGGACAGGGCACGATGTGTGCCCGCTATATGACGCCGTGGCGCGTCACGCTCTCCGCTCTTGACAGGTTTCTGGCCGCTCGAGACGTGGATCGGGAAGACCGCATCCGCGCTTCTTTCTCACGTCTCCCTCGCAGATGTCAACGTTACGTCCGGAAACGACTAAGTGACGTCTGCGGCCGATTCGACTCCATAGGGATTAATGCTAACTAGCCTCAAGGCACGTTCCTTGTCGCCTTTCTATTGATTTATGTTTTCTGTAGAGTCCCACCTCTCAAAAGATATCCCTCGACCCATCAAGCTCACGAATAAGATATCCGCGCCGCAAAAACCGAACTATATTTTTGCACACTCCGTTTCACACTCGAGACCTTCAGGCTCAAAGTCTCAAAATCATACCGGCGGCATGACACAAACATCTCACTCGTACGTTACGACTTTTCTACAGGCGCAGCAAGTTTAACTAGGTGAGAACATCCGCCCCGTCCCAATTCGAGACTAACTGACTTTGCCAGAGCGGCCTTCTCGGGGACGTCATCGGGCAACTCCTCGGGGGACTCGACCCCTTCCATCTGGCCGACGTCGAACTCTCGCCACAACACTTCGAATGGACGGCGCGTCACGCGCCAATAGAGTGGGCCCTTTTTCAAACCCGTTAGTAGCTAGTCGTTTTCTCAGAGGTCTGTCAAATGAGACGGCGTTGGTGATTCTGATGCGTAAGTCACTTGTGACATTGAGGCTGAGTTTTGATCACGTGCACCATAATGTTCAGAAGGATAAAAAGACGAAGAAAAAATCAAGGTTGGCACTCGATATCTTCTCCACGCTTTAAAGTTTCATCTGCGTCGCCTTGCGCCTGTAATCAGCTACATCTAAACTTGTGCTAAGCTGGAAAGTTTCAGATGCTCATCTCTGAGAAGAGAGTCCCGTGGAATTTTCCTCGCCTTTTATGTAACATGACGAGAGACGAGGGGATCGTGTGACAAGTATCTGTCTACCCCATTATGCGACGAAACAGGCCTCACGAACTGGTGACGAAGTAGCACACTCGGACATCACGGCCTCGATGAGACGAGTCTCGATCGTGACTCGCGCTCCTTGACTCAACGCTGCACATTCGACGGGTCGCTTATTTGAGCTAGACAACCTTCAAGTTCTCCAACAAAATCATTATCAAGGACGTCCCCGGGAAGTGAGAGAGTCGAGGGGTTGCCTGCACTCGGGAGTCGGCGCCGAACTGGAGTGTAGAGTTCAATGAAAGACTGGAGGCTACGCACTTCGGGCAAGACGCAGTTCATGGTTGTGTTTTCATCATCCATCTCACGAGAAAATGCTCAAGATGTTTAGAATTTAAAATATCAGTCTTCTACTGGCCCGAGGCGAAGTCGTGGACCGCACTGTGCCGTGAACCCTGCTATGTTCCCAGTCCATCTGAGGACCAACTCCCCAATAAATACCAAAATTCTTGAACACCTTCCTCCTCAATCCGTTGAACTAGTGACCCGTGAAGCTCATGAACCTCATTGAGAGTGCTTTGCCACTCCTCCTCTGTTGCCCATTCAGGACGTGGGATCTGTAGCTTGAATGGCGGGCAATTCGATACCGAATGCACTGTCTGTTGCGACCTAAGCATTCCATACCACCATTCTGCGCCATACTTGCAAAAGAGCTCAAACTGAATAAATGGACCATCGTCAGGACCATATCTTGTTACCTGGAAAGTGACCGCTGATTGTTCAAAAAGGCCTCCGGATGACAAAAATAAAACATCTCACAGTCTTCTTTACCATCGGGTCTCCTTTGAGTTCTTGGACTGGATTCATTTGAGGCTGGCCGTTCCGATGCCTCATCTCAAGGCCGCAAACGACAGACCTAATGTCATACGGAACATTGTTCCCACGCCCAAAAGCGTCAGTCGCTTCCCAAGACCAATATCCCTCTTCGACGGAGGGTCATTGAAAGAAGCATAATGCTCAGCAGTAAATCTTCCATGGAGCGGTGCCCTAATATGAAGCCTGGGATTTTCTTTTGCTAGATCTTCAGCAACTTGCGAGTCCATATCGTCGACTAGCTGCAAGAATCCAGGTGTATGCCACATCATGTACGGCGGGGACCACAGGCCCTCGACACTATGACGGAGCTCGCGGATGTATTGGCTGGGTATGCATCTGCAAATGTCGTTCCAACCCTCAAAGGTGTTAGATCTGGAATAAGACTGGCCAGGACTTGCGCTACCCAAGTATCCTTAACTGACGTAATAAACACGTGGTGTGCAGGCAGCGCAGATGGTCGAGGAGAAATTCCTGAATCGGAAACGTGGACTGGATATATCCTGCCTGAGCTGTCAATTCGCGCAAGAAACGAGCGAAGTCTGTTCAAACACTCTGCTGGTTGATTCGTCTTCAAGCGAAAGGCGGAGCGGAAGAAAGCTGCAATCATGGTAGGGTGAGCACCTGTCAACATGGAGGCTGGCCACATTGGAAAGTACGCCAAGGATTATACGAAGTTCTTGTTCTAGACACGCGGCTTCATATCATCTGACGACAGTTGGGATGAAGGTTAAAGGCAGACTCCAGAACTTGCACGTAAAAGGGGTTTTGTCGAGATGACTCAGGCTTCGTTCTGAGAGTTTGAGCAGGGAGCAATGAAGTCAAACTGCTCCTCCGGATGGTCGTGCTGAATGTATCAAGATAGCGTACAACGACTGGCGAGCATAGATGAAGAGTACCGCTCCGCCCAGCTCGTGCGCGTGATAGAGCTCTGTGAGGTCAAGCGACTGTCAGGATTTTGCCGAATATAGTCGCCATAAAAAACCCCGGAAAAATCATCGTACCAGTTAAGCCCGAAGATAACGCTCTATAAAACGTCGCGTTCTGTCCCACTTAAGCATCGTGTCGTTTAAGCTTTCGATGATAGACTTCGTTTGCAGATGGCGATGCTGTGTTCTTGAGCGTAGGATGGGCAATATGGGGATCGGGACGAGAAGCGCGACAATACGTGTGCATCCAGGGGACTTTGGTTGCGACGAGCTGAAGCAGGCTCCTGAGATACTCTACGTCGGGCACAAGCTCGCGATCCTGACATTGCCATCGAGGCCGTCGAATCACCAGCAACAACTCGCCGAGAGGATGTGCCGGCTCGAACCAGGGGAGTCTCAATAAGGTCCCTCACAACGCGAACTTCATAAAGTTGGTTGTCTCCTCTTTTGGAGTGCTCATCGTGGTATTTCGCGGTCGGGCTACGTACGAGCGAGATGGGCCTGTGAAAGTGGCAATTTGATGGGCAAGGGTAGGGGGAAAGATCTCAGCCGAGATGAAGCAGGTTTGCCGCTAGACCAGCATTCTGACGAAGAAGTATGTACAGTCACCAAGCGTAGGTCGAGTGTGTTTCGCGTTGGAGTCCAGGATGCTGCAGAGCTGGTAGGAGACTCGTGACGATGTGTGTCCTACACCGTACAGCTCCAACATCACGGCTAAGCGCCAGTAAAATCGTTTTGTGGCGTCCGGTACACGGAGAGGTGGTAAAAGGCCGCCATCCCCCCAGAAGCATCGATCTCCGTGAAGTAGCTCTTCGCGGCGTAAGCCCTCCATGAACTGCCAGCTCTTCAGGTCTGTGTGACAGATCGCTATCCCGGGCGGCGGCGCGTTGAAATGGAATCGATGACATTGCACCTGTCTGCTCTGTGTGTGTAGTTGTCCACGACCTTCGGCCGCGTGTGCCGACACTGCACCGCGACAACGCGACGCTCCACCTGCCTCCTTGCCCTCCGCCTTAGACCGACTTTCTTCGAGTTCCTTCGAATGATCCTAAATTCTCTCACGCGATTTTCCACACAGTGTCCACTAACCAAGCTACACTTGCCTAACAGACCACGGAACAAAACATACCTATCGTTGCGCTCACGAACGATGTCATGCTACATCCTCATGTATGGATAGCACCTTCCGCGCGCGAACTGTAGGTGCGGATCTAGCGTATGTGCATTCTACCACCGTGCACCTGAAAACACCTCTACGTGCGAAAGTGTCATCTATGCAGTCCGTCAAGTGCGTGCTTCTCATGTGCCTGTCAGAGTTGGTCCTTCCGTCGTTGCGACTTCTGAGAAGGAAGACTCCTACACACACGCACCCGGAAGCACAGAACCACTCCTTCCAATCTTATGGTGCACTCTCCCTAATCTCCGTGATGGTACTGTCGATAGAGCACGTAAGTGGAGGTGTGGAACAAGTATTTCATCGGATACTACTTGCCTCGACAGCTAGTCCCGACGCTGTTGCTAGCTCCCCTGGGAGTGACTACTGCCGCACGCAGCAGTTTGTAGCATCGCTGCCTATCCGCTATCGTTGCTGCATACTCCATTTCATTTGATCTTCAATCACATACACGTCCGCCCAGCGCACGTCCGCGAGCTCTGCCTGCCCTTTCCAGAAAGATAACCCAACCAAAAACAACATGGTCCTTTGACATTTATGCGCGATCCCTGTGGTCGGTCCAATGTCGAATCAGTAAGTAATGCATAGAAAGATATGGTCTCGTCAATCACCTGAATTCTCATCTACGAGTAACCTTCAGTTTCCTTTTGCGAATCAGCGACAAGCCATTGGGCAGTGTGGCGTAAAACTGTATAGAGCGCTTTCGTGCGATAATCAAGTGATGGGTGCGCTGCGTTGATTCGTAGGGTCGCGGTGTCGAGCCTTCCCCCTCTCGACTGACTTTTGGATAGACATGGCCATAGAGGTTGCCCGCGAGTATCTCGATTGTGCGACCGGTCTGAGGTTGGTTGAGGACGGCCGATATTGGCGATTAGGAACATGCCACAGCCGGGCGCGCATGAGACCTGAGGAAAGCGCCATTGGGCGCGTGGTGGTCGTTTTTTACACGATCAGGCCTTCCCTTCTCACGAGCTTCTCTCATCGCAAGCAACTTGACGAATGGCGTTGTGACTTGTGCGGCTGTTGGAGTCAGTTACACGGGCTTCGACCGCTGCCCTGCATCCGTAACATGTTGCTAGGAGATTGAGTTGATGAAAGCTGACGGCAGTAACTAGAAACAGCAAGAGGTACGGATCTGGTGTCCGAGGTGGCGCAGGAGTTTTTAGCACGTCAAAGAGTCCTCTTCATCGTATCCCTAGAAACCTCAGCACGGGGCGGGGGCGGGATGAAACTTCTCACTGTACAGCGCCGGTTGTAACTTTTGTCTTGAGTGGTGCTTGGGTCCATTTCGTTCGCACATGCTGAAAAACAAGCGGGCGATGGTGATTGCGGGGTTTGGCCGAATCTATGCGGCAGGGAAAGTGGGCTTTCGTACGTGGTCGTTTTCTTAGTAGTGATGAGAGCTCCCCCCCCTCGTGTGAGGGACAAAACTCACTATACAGCCAAACGATTGTTCGCCGGCTATCTTTTGATAAAGAGGCCAGATCATGCTTCAACTGCATAGAGGTTTCGTACTCAGGACCCTCGCGTTAGGCGTAGTGCGTGTAGAGTTCAAGGTCCAATCTGAGACTACAAGTTCTAGGGACGTCGAAGATTGAGATGTAGGTGGAATGGAATTCTGTGGTAGGGCTAGGCTGAAGATTGGAACAACGGTAGCTCAGTAGGATTGATGGATGGAAGTGAGTAGAAAGAGAGAGGAGCGAACCCGATTGAGCAAAGGCGCAGTACGCATCCAATTGATTGCCGACCGATTGATGCGCCACTGAGCCCACTGGGGCACAATCATACTTGAGGTGAGTACGCTGGTACGTGCGCTCCGCCGATGTCCCTTCGGACTTTCCCCAGATGGTGGCGGTGACTGCACATAACCCGCCTGCCTTGTAGGGCTTACATTAGCGCCAGAACCAAGTCCCATAGTTAATGTTCATTCGTCTCCTCACAGGGCTCGGCGGCTACAAGGGGTGGGCCACATACCGGGACATGTACATTAGTACAGGGTACGCTAATTGTGATCTTTTCTGTTCTTGGCGGATGGATGCATGTAGATGTACTTCTACTAAGTTAAGGACGTTAAGGAGGATTATGATGTCCGTCCAATTGGTGGGCACCGTGCGTTCAAACATAGTCTGTATATCGTGGACGTTCTACGAGCTCGTACTTGCGCGCGTACGGTAAAGATTGCCAAAATGGAATTGCGCCCGCGCTCCGCTGCGAGAGGGTCACAGTGTTGTAATCTGCGCCCATGAAGACCCTATACGTAAGTGACGTTAGTCGGTGAACGTGAAATAAAACCGGATCGTGGCGCGAGACGCAGCATGTATAGGCGATCACAGGCCAGTAGAGCGCCGAGGAATCAATGATAAACAACTCCACGACGGAGTCGTTTCAAAAATGATTTTCATACGCGTACGACGTGGTCGGAATGAGCGTGTGGTGAAGCAGTACTCCATATTCTTCCTAGCACCGTTGCAGTTGCTGCGAAGACGAGTGGATAATTATCCAGCTGCACTACTAAATAACGACAAAGAGTTAGCACTGTGTCACGGTAACAACCCAATACACCACTCACACACGTGCCGCTCCCACAGGTGCACCCGGCGAGTGTGTTCAGCAGCGGAGGGACCGTAAGACTGGACCCAGATGCTTCAGAAGGACCTGGAGCTGGCGATACGACGCGAACACGGAGACAGTCCGAGAACGTCGAGTCGTCGCAGCGGATGGGATTCTTTGAAGTTCATTGACTTGAACAAACAGAGGAAGTAGCTGGGCATCGCGTGGACATCCAAGCTAACTTGCAGATGGTTCACCTGCATTCGGGGTGCCGCCATGGCACAGAACCAATCCACTTCAACAACCGTGATCGCGAACCCGAACTCGACAACACGGAAGACCCCGGCGGGTGCAATACATCTGGCATAGCGCCTGCAGATCGTCCCAATGCGTTCGTCCACCCAGTCGCGGATAGGAAATGCTGAGTACGTCAATATGTTGCTTCGTCGAAGACGGCATGCGCGACGGGGATCGAACGATAACATCGCGGAGGTCTGCATCCGTCAAGGAAGGGAGTCGTTGGATGCAGGCATGTAACGCCGCAGACGATATCGTGTATCGTTTAACGCGAGGGTAAATGTCGTCGATTACAGGTGGCAGGATTTCCAATACGAGTTTTCTCACGGATCGAGCGACATGCTGTCGCAGAGCGAGAAATCTGACGAAATCGTGAATTGTTCCGTGTGCAGCGGGTACGGTACCTCGAACGGTAGGATTTCGCGTGTCTTCAATGCCAGGTTCAAACGAACCAATACACTTGACGTGCACGGAACGATACAGAAGAGGATGGGGTGCTCCGGTACCAGTCCCGGCAGACGAGGGTGCAGGTAAGAAGATCTAGCCTACCCGTCGGCCCTTCGGCGAGGTATGACAGGATGATCTCCAGAAGTTCAGGAATGAGTAACGGCGACGGAATGAGCATGGTCTGTGTCGATCGTAAACGATGGTCGGCCTAAACACGTCTTTTGTAACGACCAACCGGACCGAGACAGCCCCCTTAAGTGAACCGAAATAGCGTCGGAGCTGGAAATAGATGGAATATGACAGACTGTTCACATTACGTACACATCGTGTCTGTGATTTCCTGGGAGGTGCAATCCCACTTCATCGTGAACTCGCCACTGTTCACGAGGAACCGACCGTGGAATAGCGTATGATCGGTTGAACTCGATTTTCCATGTCGCCGCGAACTTACCGTTTATGACAAGGCACCGATCGTGAAACGACGTGAGTAGCGTTCGTCTCACGATTATCCTATGCATTTGAGGCCATACATCTGTACCGGTGCAGGGGGACACAATGTAGCATCGTGTCCATCGTAGGATTCTAACAAACACTTCACATTACGTAATGCGCGTCATCTGTGAACTCGAGTAACATGTCGCAGTGGACTCACCGCGCCTCATCGGTCGTGAGGCACCGATCGTGAACAGTTGACCGTGGCGGTGCACTAACACTTCGCATACGTGACTGGTCATCCCCGGATTGCTTCAGGCATACGTGACAGCTCGTGTCATTGTAGCTGCTACTGTAATCCATCGCGGTCACTTCATGTCCAATCTCATCGCCACACGAAGCCGGTCTGATGCACATCGTATCCGAATACAACGCATATCGCGACGGTACCTATTCCTACTGTAGTGATCTATTACACGCCTATTACGACCGTGCACGTTCCACTGTTGGATGGAAGGTTTTCCTACGCATCAATGAAAGGAATGACGGAATAGGAATTGTACCCTCTGTCCCAAGATACGCGCAAAGCCATATATTGCATGACGGATACTTACGCGCGATCCGACTTATCCCATCATGTGCCCCGGGTGATGCTACCCTTCAGCGGTGCGAATGTTGATCTCGGTCCGTAGTTTCGGATTGTAACAACAACAGTCAAAGCGCGCAAATTATGCATCGACTGGTCGTAGATGGTGGAGAGAAACAGGTTGAGTGCGGCCCATACTGGGACGTTTATGGGTGCCGGAGTAAGGCGAAAGTTGCGACAGAGAAGTGATGCAGAACTCCAGTTCCGTCAAGGTTGTACACGACGCGAGGGTCAGAGGGTAGTTATCTGGGCGCACTGTACGTGACATGTAAGCAAGGGTCACTGCACGTTGTACACACACAACTTACATATATGTCGCTCGGAGGGATGTCCTGAGGAGTGATCACATCGCAACGTATGCAACATAGGTCCTAAATATTCGAGAATGACTTGCAGCCGGCGGATAGCGACGTGGGGGTCAAGCCGGTGATCTCGAGACGTTTGTACCGGGTAACTCTGCAGGTAGACGAACGAATGGAACAAGGGCAGGAAATAAGCCGGCGTCGCATCGAGGTCCCATGTTACGCGGAGACGGTCAGCTCGCGGCTCCGTTGTATCACTCGCTCGGTCGACGTCTGCCAGCGAAATCATAAAGCCGTATTCCATAACACGTAGGTCACGGATGCGCGTGTACAGGCCTGTCAGGTCTTGCAACTGACTCCAACCCACGCGGCTCCTCAGCCGGGCATACGATATGATGAGGGAGTCGATGCTTCGGGGCAGAGACGTAATGGCGGATGACGGCGACGACGCGACAATGTCCCGGAGATCCAACTCGGTCAGCGAGGGAAATACTTCGATACATTTGAAGAGTTCGGTAGTAGACACCGTATAATGGTCGAATAGAGGTGCTTGGTCGGATCCGGAGGGTGGCACGATTTGTAGCGTGAGGCGTCGTACGCTACGGGATAAATGTAGGCGGTGACCGAAGAAGTCCGTAACATCGGTGATATAGCCCGTGCGCGACTCGCCCGACCGATGCGTCTTCGTCGTCCGCGACTCCCCCGAGACACTTGAGGTGTAATGTGCGGAAGAGAATGGGATGGGTGACGCGATACCACTCCCGCGACACGAGGCTGCACATGTGCAAGCTGTTCCTTGTGGACGTGTCGATCGTCAATTCCGACAGGACGAGATGTAGTAATTCCGGTAGCCGTAAAGGGGATGGCGTCGACATAACGTGGTCAAATGCAGAAGTAGATACCTTAGTGCGTACCGCTGTTTGTAACCGTATATATACATCCCAGGCTGTATCACGTGCGAACGCTAGTATCTGGCTGGTCGAACCTGTCTTGATACAAATATATGGTTATTACGAGTTGTCGCTGAAGGGATGTGAACGCGTACATGTCTGACACCTAACGCTCGGCGATACGTGTGACCCGATCGAAATGGTACACAACGGCGGCAACGCCCGAGCCAAGCAATACACGGCGGACATGGAAGTGAACTGCGACGAGATCATTCACGCGAAGATGACCAGACGGTATCGGACGCGCCTCGTCGTGACGTCCGTCTGAAACGGTGTCGGACGGCATGCACAGTTCGAAGACACAGTCTAATTCAGCGAACTACACGAAGTGAATGAGCAAACCGTCATACAGTCACACACGGCGGACCTGAGCGAGCAGCACGTCTTCACATAACGGTTGCCATTTGACGAACGAAATGTATGATGTATCCGTCAATGACTCGCCTCCGGTGTTCTGTACGCGTGACACGAGTCGTGAGGAGGCCTCAAGATCAGCCCGGAACGTGGGCGCGATGATCAGCACTGGATGTGGACGGGGTGTGCCGTCGCGGTTGACGAAGGCAATCACGTTGACGCGACCTTCTACGACAAACCTGGTAGGCGAGTCGCCGTTCACCAGGATCCTGCGATACGATACTGTCCTTCTCCCCATCGAAGGTCATGAGGCGGACGCTGGATCGGCCACACAACTGTAGACGCGATAGAGTCATGAGATGCCACGAACACTCGCCCGCGTGAGGCCGCCTGGAATGGACACAAATGAACACGGGGACGATGAACATGATGGACGTGACATCAACAAGCATACCTGTAACGGCGACTGCGTAGTACCGGTGTTCAGCCCCACTCGAGCCGGTACGCGTGAGGGTCGAATACATAGGCATACCCATTGAGCGATGTTGGGGTGTCGCGATTAACAAGTGTGTTATATATAGCTTTAGACGCTGACCATCGAGCGCCCATGTACGAATATAGTTGACTGTATGCGAACAATTCATTTAGTTACTTGACCAGTTAGTTATACTACTTGAATACAGAGTGAAGACGGGTAACCGATACAAGTCGAAAGAACAAGCCCCACGTTAAGTTAGGCGATGTACGAATAATGTTGAAAACTCCACATGGACCCATATCACCCTCGGCAATGTCACCGGCGGGAAGAGGGGATACGCATGCCTTATCTTGGTCTGCAACCAAGCAGTCAAATGTCCCATCAAACACTTGTACCTGTACAACTGTTAGAGCATGGATGCAACACACGCTATGCACTCACCACGTCTTCACCGACTTTCTCGTCAATCCGCCCACCGTCGGAATAATGACGACCGAAACGAAATACAACCGGACAGACGGCTGTCAACGCATTGAGTACTACCCGTAGGGTCAAACGCAATTACTCACGATCAACGCCGGAGATTACTGCCGGCTTCAGCTCCTTGATGAGTTTTGCGTGATATCGCGTAGATCATGTGCAGTTACTGGCAACAATGAAAGGCTGGAGAATGCAATCGGGGATTTTTGCAGAGTCGACGAAATCCGCCGTCACGACGCGTCCGACCAGCGATACCACGACAGGCACGTTTCCCGAGCACCAGGCTCGATACCCTGGCACGGCGAGCGACGGGTGGCGTCTCAGGGTGTTGGGGGGTGAACCACCGTATTCAGGAACTGGTGTTTAACGCAACGGTAGCCGCGTTACCCCAGGTGCACGACCGAGGAATGAGCGACAGTGGAAATTGCATGCTCCTGGGTTTCTGCTGCTCCAGGGCCATGTAATGAGAGACATTCGCTAATTCTTCATCTTCTAGATCGTGCGGAAAAGAAGAAAACGGGCCTGCGATGTGCAGCCAATTAGTGACATAACAGAAATATACTATCCAGGGAACGCACCTGCCCTCGCGTCGTGTTCGCACCCTGTACTCCACCTCTGCGTCTTCCTGTAGGAGGACACGTCGAATCACCGACGCTGTCGAACGCGATGTGGGTTCTCTGCAGAAGGCGAGCTGTGAAATCAATGTACCGCATGAGGGATGGATGGTATGAGGACAAACGGCGCAGACCTTTTATACCTGTGATACATGTTACCCGTTAACAAACATGATCAGTAACGCCCTTAGCCAAATTGGGTCCGGAGCGTAGTGTGCGTTGTATCGTGGTAGGAAAACGCGTCATCTCCTGGATGGGCGAAAGCCACGGAACGGATCTGAGCGTAGTGGAATGCCCATACGGAGCGTGAAGGGCAGCGATCCTGTGTGACAAACGTACGCCGCCAAGTTAGCTCGGCCAGGACACGGTCGTCCACATCCCCATCCTAGTGTGAAATCATGTTCATACGGGTCGCAAGGAATACGGGTAAAGGAACGACACCGTATTGTGCTACATCGCCACCTCCTGTCACAGAGACATGAAAGGTGTTGTAAAGTGGTCGATCAGTCGTCCCCAGGAACAGACTGTTGTGAATGTGCGGGAAGTGGCCGGGTGACATGAGAAAAGGAACGACCGATAGTACGTGCGACACCCCCCGACAACATGCGCGAAGCGAAACGAGATGTCGCGTCCGAACTAGTCGCATGACGTCAGGCTCTGACTGCGGAAACAATTACCGATTTTTCCCGGATATTTTTCTTGCGACAACCCGGTTATCATATGATGCGTGTAATTGCAAGCGTGTAAACCGGCGTTCGATGGTGCATAACCGGACGAGATTCAAAAAATCTCAGGTTTGCGCGAGTGCCTGGGAGCAGCACAGTATTCCGTATGCTGCAGCATGGACAGGACACCCTGTACAATACCCTTTTAGGTACAGCTGCCAGGAGAATTTATTTACCTGTTCCCGACGGCTGGGTAGAATTGTCGCGACCTGCCATGCTCGACTGCAGCGACTGGCGATACAAAAAATGCAACATACACCAACCGTATCTTCGCACGAAAGGTGACATCGACGACCTACGCTTACCCTACTTTGGGCTGCGGAATATTTGTATCTACAACTTGTTTCGCGCTCGACAGCGTAGTACATCCACCCTCGCACATACGACACCAGTACATCGTCCCAGGCGGCGACACGGTGTACCCCATACACGCCCCTCTTTCGGCTGGACGTACAAGGCACACTGGACGACAGTCGGGGGGGTGAAAGTTCGCGAGCTGGTTATGCGATATCGGTTCATGGCAAACATAGATAGTGCCATCAATCGATACTTGCGGCGACAGCCATCGCTGTTTCGTCATCTGACACGATGCATTTCCGCAACGTAAATGGCTGGGACTATTGATGCGAAATTAGTATGGACATGCAACATGTATCCATCGGAGGGAAATGGTCCTACACCATCAGGCGAATGACCCTACGTGCCACGAAACAATTGCGCACCGTCCCTGCTAACCGCAAGACTCTGAACACGATGTAAACAATATCACCCCTGCGCCCATCTCTGTACCCTCCAGCGTGCGCAGAGTACCGTCTTCGGTCAACTCGTCTACAGCAAACGGATGTAAGTCGGAGGATACTATACGAGTAGTGCCCCCAACTCCACTGTTCCCCACGAACGTGATGAACTGATCCGGGGAGCCACAGCGTTCCCGTACGATCTGCCCGTGCTTCGCCAATCGACGGAGCCCGTCCCGGTCTTGAGTCCGCACCGGCTCTGCGCATAAACGCGGTAATCCAACTTGCTCACCACGACGGGGTGGCGTATCCTGGTTCGTGTCAGGCGACAGACGACCAGGTACGATGCGGGGAGGCCGTTCGTGCATAGGATATCCCGTAGGAGCTGGTACCCCATTCAATCTGTCTTGGTATCGCGGAGACCGGAAATGTCTGCCTCGAGTTCACCGGCAAGCCCATTACGACACTCAGTCGATGTGGAGAGCAAGCAGAATATCGGTACTCTCGGATACCATGCAGTCAACTGCGGCGCACACGGTGAGCACACCCGCATACAAAGAGGAGGATTTCGTACCTCACTATGCATGGTTACTATCCTCCTCAACAATTGAGGGGGGTCATCATGACGAGGTGCGTCGTCTACATCGCACACGTTGCTAATATTAGCAACCATCGTACACAGCGATGAGGTACAATCTCACCTGTATACAGCGTCGGGGGATAAGGGGAAGCGGTGGGTTGGAAGCGACTAAGGTGCAGGAAGGATGTAGTGATTGTATATGAGGTCTGCCTTGGGGCACTGGGGCATGTGACTCAGACATGAAAGCGTAGCGGGGAGTCGTATGTGATGCAAATAACGACGGTATTCGGTAGCACAATCGTCACGCATGCAACGGAAAAACGCAGTACGTCGCCACGCGACCTTGGGAAGCGAAAAATTATATCACATTGACGGCAACAAACGGGTGACAGACAATAGTCGCATACGAATCGTCCAGAAATGATGGCAATGGAGGCGTCGCTGGATGTGAAAGTGCACCTGGAGAATGTCGTTCCTGTTCAGAGACGACATCGCAATGGGCTTGACTCCTTCACTCGTACGATCCAACGCCGTGATGGCGAGGGAGCGCGCTATAACGAACGAGTGACATGAGAGGTCATATCACGGCACGGAGTATTACTCGACTCACTTTTCGTTAATTTGCTCACGCGGGATCCGGACCATTGCAGGCGGCTGCGAAGGTGAATATGGTGGGCATGAGATATCTGAATGCGCCGTCAGCGTAACCTTCCATCCCTGTCGCTTTACACGCACTGTCATCATTGTGTGTGGAGTGTCCCAGCCGCCTTAGCATGCCACGCGGCCGCCTCGCGACAATCGGTACCACGTGCGCACGTGTCTCCGTCAAGTTTTACTGAGGAAGTCGTCGAAGACAGCCACGATCGGCCAGGCAAGGCGTTGTGCGAGAGAATACTCGGAAATGACCGTACGTTACCACCGAACGACCGCATAAGGCGGCCGCGACGTCAATCTTCGGTACGAAAAGGTCGGAAATACACATCGTAGAGCGTCGCCATAACGGACGCTCCTGCTATTTTCTTTGTTACGACGCCTTGAGTGGTATTCCTGTTCTGGAGCTTTCCCCCGACCCGGGGCTCGCTCGAATGGTTCAACGTTGTCAAGCATAGATCCACTTCTCCGTCGTACTTTCGATCGTTCCTGCGGACGAACGGGGATGGACTGGTTCATCTTTCCAGACGGCTCGCCGGAGAAGGCAACGCTGTCAGTTGGAATGGATCGATTGAACGTCAGGGTGCAGAGTGGTCGCCATGACGCCCATGTTCGTATATAAGTCGGAGAGGACTGGTCCGGTTCATAGGGGATAGGGATGGGCGTGGAGCGCAATCTGGCGCTTCATGCGCACCGTCAGGTATTCGACGCACGCTCAACAATAACAGCTGGCACACCGCGCACTACGCGAAAGACGCCTAGGAAGGCTCACTGACCCTAATCCGCTCGACACCTTGGGGGTGACGGCATGCCACTGCAACTCCTCATCCTCGGCCCACCGTTCTGACAATCGGATCGCCCGGCCCACACGAGTTCGCACACGGTCCACATCCCAGCATTAGTACGCGGCGAATGATGACGACGCGGACATCGTGTGAAAAAGAGGACAAGACAAATGTGGCCCCTATCGGTTTACGGGATGGGGAGACGAGAGCAAGGGCACTAGCGCGTAGACGCCAGAAATTCGAGTACTGAGCCCCGACGGTCACGCTGACGTCAAATAAACACGTGCGTGTGACACGACGTCATATTGCACTAGTCTAAGTCCTACAAATCAGCGGTCGACGAAATAGAGAGCTGTCTTGCAGAATACAGTCTGGTAATTCTACGCATCGACAGCCGTACATGCCACCTGTGCCTACAAATCATTCTGCGACGGACGGTGAAATGTACCATAACGACGTCCCAGAGCCGTCTTCGAGTGCACGTGGGCTAATCGGTGACACATCGCTCACCTCACCGCTCGGGATCGAATTGAGGGTAAAAAAACCTCGCTGAAAGGGAGGCGAAACTAGTGGTGACGCGCATTAGTAACTTCCTCATCATGTGACAGAAACGACCATACCGCTTGCCGGTCAGTCACACGAAAGTCTTCGTCTTGGCGGGAATGGAATATCATGAACTCGTAATCAGGTTCTAAAAGCATTGGCTAAGTCAAGGTCATATAATATAGCGTACTCTTACCTTCTCCGGGTGCCCAACTCGCATTCTCTCGGAGCTGTTTGAGACGCGCCTGCGTGTCGATGTGACGAATACCGTTGACGTATACGATGATATTCTGCAGCGGGTCGGGTCTGTCTTTTTTAATACCGTCGAAGAATCTTCCCCACGTATACCGCCCCACTACGGTAAACACCATCGGTTTCGTCGTCTTCATCGCACAATTCGTTCTCTCTCCGGTTCCGAGCATTTGGTCTTCGTACAAAGAGTACCATCGACGACCGGATTGAGTCCGGGGCCCCCACGTCAAACGGCTAGTAGGACATACGATGGGGGAGTGGATCTCGCCCTTGATCGTGTGCCTATTTTGCATGAACATACGCAGTATGGCGTAGTCCTCCGTCGTAAATTGCGAAGGGGGCGGATACAAAATGGTGTCCTGCAGTCATGTTGATTCAAACAGGACAAACATATTAAAAACACCGGCTCACCTGGACAGTTGTTGCGCCCTCGTCCACACCGAGGGTAGCACCCGATGTCGATGTCACCCAATCTACGATTGCACTCCTTCTCCGTAGTGGATACATCCCGACCCGTTCCGCCGTCATCAACAGAAACGCTTCGAGTGGTAACTGATACGAGCGAGGGCATAGAACTTGGTGGTTGACTCGAGAAGTCCGACGTTTGTGGTCCGGATAGACTAGACGAAAGACTACCACCAGGCCGTCGGGATACGATCCACCGAGGCCGCTACACAAAAAAAAAAAAACGGACGGGAAGACGATTCTCGGTTGATCGGAGACAAGCACCAATGGTCGGGGCACGGAGTTGCTACTCTGCGGGGAGTCCATATCGTGCCGTTGTCCAGAATGTAGCAGGTGGATGACCAGGGCATACCACCCAGGAATGGCTCGTATATATAGTGAATTAGAAGCGGCATCATTCAGCAGCGATCCACGAGAAATCGACTTACGCGACGACTGGTAGATGTCATGCTATCACGCGTCGAAGTTCAGAGGACGAGGCAGCACGGAGTGTCCTGGCACCAACACCAAACAACGCCCAGCCACGTGGCATGTATCTATATGGGGTATCTGAACTGGAACGTAGGACGAAGGAAAGGTGTCATGTCGCACTGGATACTTCACATCTGGGATTGGGCTCGCGAGTTCGCTGAGCGTGTGTTGTAGACATGTCCGGGATGCGTTCGTCGGATTCGCGACGCGGAGTCATTGAATTCGTACACGTCCCGCCTTGACATGTATCACGATGTCCGCGCCAGACCACAGATCAGTGCGAAACCCCGCCGCCAAGCTTCACCAGGCGACAATTCTACTCCGCTTAATGGATCCACTTGGTAGCAGGAGTCCGCATGACCGGTCAGTGGTCACCGTTCAGTTCACCAGCAATGCACCTGAACCAGGATGTCACCGAACTGACGCACGTCATCGCGCGAAACCGTAATCGGACAATGAAACGTGCCTGTCGAGCGAGATAGTCGATGTGAATCTTATTTGTGATCGAGGAAACTCGACGAGTTCACGTCCTTTTCGAACTGCGACCTGCACTTCCCTTATCGGCTCCACTTTTTCATAGCCCGGAACCGGCTATGGCATCGCCGGGCCTGTAGTCCATACACTTTGTACATAGCGGGGCGAGTCCAACGTCAAACACAGTCCAGATGTTATTTCAAAACAACTCCGGTCGAACCGGACACAGCTCAAACGTCCAAGCATGCGGTAGTTAAGATAACCCAAAAACAGGGGGACGCCGACGTGTGTAACCATAAATGGGAATATGAAAAAGGGAGGTCTCGCTAACCTTGCCAGCTAGCTTTTGTTTGTGATCGAGGAACTGGTCGAATTCACATCCACTTGCGCTAGGCTTTTAGACTTTGCATAGACATTCACACCGTCGTGATCAGGGCCGGTCAGCGGAACACCGGACGTGCACGTCGTAGACGTGACACTAGTGTTTTAGGGTCCAGTCTTAGGACCGGCTTGGGACCGGAACTTGGACTGGGACTGGACTGCCTAGGACCGCTTGCCAGTCCTGGTCCAAGCTGGTCCGGTCACAGTCCCAAGTCCTGGTCCTGTCCAATGTGCTGATTGGCTAGGACCGGTCGGACTAGTCCCAGACTGGTCATGGACTGGTCCTTAACTAGTCACATATGACCAGTTGTTACACGGTGTAACTAGCTTTTCCAGCTAGAAAGATCTTTCTTTAAATGTCTTAGAGTCTTCTACAACTTGAATATGATACTATTTTATCACTGGGCACTCTTCTCTACACACAGCCCAACTATGATGTAATATGATACCTGTCCACTCTTGCATGCCATCATAACTGATTTATATACTGCTGTCATATTATCATGTACCTATCTATGTACTACTAGCAATTTTATTGAGGGTAAACATAGTTCTAGCCTGTGAACAATGAGATGTAGTAGAAAAGACTGGTCTGAACCAGTCACAGACTGGTCTGGACTGACAGCAGTCCCAGACTGGTCTGAACCGGTCCAGGACTGCTGTAGGACCATCCAAGGACCAGGACTGCAGTCTTGGTCCGGTCCTGAGCATAGTGGGTCCTGGTCCTAAGGCAGTCACAGTCCTAGTCCCAGTACAAATGGGTCAAAGGACCGGGACCGGACCGGACCCTAAAACACTACGTGACACGCTGCGGATATGTATTCACCCAGAGGTCAGAGTGTAAGGCACACCGCGCGTTTTCCCAAAGACAAAACCATTCGATCAATTGGCAATTCCATCCGTTTATTCGAAATTGACTATCTCGATGACAATACAACAATTCCCGACCCACGCGATCTTAGCGCCGACATGAGCCCCTCAGTCAATCTAGGTGTTACCGAACCCACTTCCAGTACGTCAGATGCTGCCCCACAAACACCTCAGGGTGTGTCGGTCTTCGAATACAGCCTTTCCACCATGCTCATCTCGAGCCAAGTAACCAGCTCACCGTCGACGCACTGTCTGACCATGTAGAAGGTGACATCGACGATGTCACGGTGCTGCAACTCCGAGCTTGGGATAGGGTGGAGCGCGGTATCGCTCGGGTCCAGAATACGCCTCGAACTGTACGCGTACGGGAATGGGGGGGGTACTATGGGAGAGCGGTCAGCAACAGAAAACACAACAACGATGAGTAGTAGTTACCTCTTCACCGTCGATAGTCTTGATAGGGGTTGCGAAATGCAAGAAAGTGCGCACTTCGTGGAACGCTTCGACGGTTAGAAAGGGATACAGCGGTAAGGAACTGTTGCTTACAGACTGGGCTCCATTTGCCCGTATACTGGGTGATGAGGTGGGACATGCACAGCGAGCACCGTGCGGTGATGGGATCCACGGATAATTCGGCACACGGTACGCCCTTACCATCTGCCCCAACAAACGAAGGCAACACCACCTCGCCCTGGAACACAAACATAACGACATACCCATACCAACGTCAACACCTGCCCTGCCTCTCGGTGTGCCGAAGATGTCCAGCTGAGACCAAGCCGCGCACGAGGGAAAGTTCGTAACACAGAACGTGTTTGAACGCCCCCCTCTGCTTCCACGCGTTGTCCGTCAGTCGGTGAGAAAACACCTTGTTTGATCTTGTAGCTCGTGAGGGGGACGGAAAACTATGTGCGATGAATGGTAAGTAACGGTCATATACGCAGGAGACCCGAAGCTTACCCAATCAATCTCGTCGCTGAGACAGCGACTGAAGTACTTAGACTTCCTCACCTGACTCAGTAAGCCGGCGGCTGATTTCAGGGTTCTCGACGATCGATGATATCTCGTCGTCATCTGCATATCCTTTACGCCCTCGACATTGCCCGCTTCGTGAGCCTAACCATCGTTTGGGACAGCTGGACAACGAACGCGTGTCAATACAGATTCAAGAGTATACGGGGGAAGTACGCAACCGGAAAGGGGCGCGCGTCGTGTGTCTAAACAAACAGTTTAACTGGGGCACACCGCAGAATCTAGACATCCTACACACCAGAAACGCCCCACCGAGGAGGAGGCAGTCGCATCTACAGGCGATGATGCAGTGGGGGTGAGTAGAGGGAATCACACCTGCGCGGAAGCAACGGGCTATTGAAAGCACTATTACTCATATGCCTGTTAGCTCACTTGGTGTCAAAGAAAGTAAAGGAGGGCTACTTACGCGGCCTCAGGGGTCGCGGAGTATTGTCCGTCGATAGCCTGCATAGCGCCAGGCTCGACATCTAATCCAACCCCCCCCGCGCTTTCGTAGTACACCTGGCCGGTGAAGGCTTCAGGGGCTGCATAGAACGTCCATCGGTATTGACATGGGCAACGTTCACGGCAGACTCCCAATGCTGACGGACTAAAGACGCGAAGAAGAGTGAGCTCCATCGAAGACAGTGACCGGCATAAAATATACCTTCAATGGACGAGGGAGTGTCGAACGAGGTGTCCTGCGCGACCAAATACTCACTTCCAGTCGAAGACCGGAGTGCTATTGTCGACGGCATATTGAAGAGACCCCTGTGTAGGGATGTAGGGGTCACGACGTTCTCCCGGCGTCGATGGCCTCCATCATCGGCAGTGGGCGTAGTCGAAATGACCGGTGTAATTCATTGCTCGAGCTAAACGGCGGGGAGCTGTGCGCGTCGAGGGGAATATGCTGACAGGGGGGAAGGATGAGGAGGGGGGTCCTTGAAGTCCATAGGCGATAGTCGAGTGTACTTCATATACCGGCGCTGGGCTGAGCGCTTTCTGGTGCTTGAAGGGCCTGGAGAAGTAACGGGAGAAACGGTACCTAATGATAAGTAACTTGTTAGCCACCGGGCACGATTGGCGCGGGAGATAAACGTTAGGTTTTGTAGGACAACCAACTTAGTCGGGACCGTACGAGACAATGCGGCGACCGGTTTCACTAAGAGCATATCTTCGACTCTTAACTCGATCACCCATTTATCACAGTGCGTAATTGGTGACAGACACGACCGCATATAGTCCCGATACGGTACAGTAAGTACACATGAGCCACTGCTCTAAAAATCCTCTGTGACCGAACTGTGGATATTACGTCAGCCGAGTTGAATTTTAACTACACGGATAACGTACAAGTCCACTTGTCCGTTCTTGGCGATGCCTGCTTTCGAGTATTCCGCAAACCCCGTTTCTCAAAGAAATTCGATTTACCCTGCAGCGAAATCATATCCATGAAATCGAACGGGTTTGTTACGCCGAACACAGTGGGTGTGTCCGAGAAGCCCCCAACAGACAATCTCGCGACATACTCGGTGTATTGCTGTAGAAGGGACGCGTTCATTCCGATGAGCGGTACAGGGTAGAATGTCTAGTGAAACGCATCAGAGGTGTTATCATGGTCGTTAACCACTTGCAATGACATCACGCGCACCTGCCACGAATTCCTTTCAATGCAAACAGCTTCTTCGACTATGGCACGAATTGTATGTCCGGAGGCAGAAAAATCGCACTTAAGACGAGAGTGCAAAGAGACACTCCACGCGAAACTTGACATGCGATGCCTCTCCGCTTCGAGCGCGCGCAATGAGGTCTGTTGCTCGAGAACGTACTTAGGTCCCCGCCGGGCAGAAAGCCGCGTTTACGAACCCAAGAATATCGCCGCAAATGACGCCGAAAAGAATATTACACTCGACGGTCTGGATGCGAATGCGACCACCCGATCGTGGGCATAAGACGCGCCCGAATCCTCCCATCCATTTAATCGCCCAATCTGCCTTTCGACGAACGGTAGGTTCCAGTCGGATGGCGCTTCGGAGTAACGAAGTCTTTTCGATATGATCGTCGACAAGAACATCTATAATCAATGAGTACATCTCCCGCGTGAATGTTTTCCATCATTATCTGGAATCCGTAGAAACACCTAGCCTCCCGGGAGCTGAACGCCGAACCGGCAAGATGCAACAGTAGATTCCTCTCCCCAACGATTGCCGTCCGCGCTCCGGCAAAGAATGCCGAGGATAACCGATAGGAACCCGTCGCTCCTCGCTGACCGAGTTTGCCGACCCAGTCCCTTGACGATCCTTTCGCGAGATTGACCTCGTCCACGGTCCAAAACGATGCTACAGAGTCCTGTACATCTGCCATATCTGCACAGATATCTTGTTACTCCCCAGTGCGAGGTAAAAGATTATATACTTACAAAGACTCCGCATCTCGGATGGGAAACAGCTGTAAACCGGACCGGTGTCAGGAAGGAGTATATCGAGCACCGATCCTGGTGTTCATAGTGGTTGCAGCGTTGCTGCATATAGTCATGGTTATTAAGGTCTTCTCGATTGCGCACCATATTACTCACGATTGAATCTGACACCACAGTACTGTTAAATATAGTGCGATGGGACTGAACACGACCCACGTACTTATACGCCGACTATTGGATATCGGTTCACCCGCGAGATCGAATACCGAATTGACGACTCCGCATCATTGCGGATCGTCGTCATTCGCGAGATGTGAAACGATTTTCAAAACGAACATCGTGGCGCTTCAAGACAAATGGTCAAGACTGTTGATCTGTGGCCTGCGTCTTTTTTTTCCCGAGTTTGTGAGACATTTCCCGGTCGTCGAGATATACCAGGTGTGATGCACTCAGTACCTTGCGAACGAGGAGAACGCGTAAGACAGAGGGAACAACCGCTTTTAGGCGCTCGACGTGACTTGCCCACGTGCATCGAATGTTTCCAGACAAGACGAGAGCATAGCACCGCATCAGTACGGTCGTGTATACATTACATAGGGCGATTTCTATTAGCACAAGCGTTTGTGTAGGCCTACTCAGTAACTCTCCACGACTTTGAATTCACTGAACCAAGGACAAGTATCTCTCCACACGGCTGCCCACCAAATATCCACGACGCCGTCCACACGTACGGATCAGGGTCATTTACGTCCCCCGTTCCATATGTAACCGTTTAAGCAGCCAGCATCTCCAAACCGTCGTATACCCACTCGGACACTCGAATCTTCCAGACCGGACAATAACCACGTGGACTCCTCCAGCGTAATGTTGGGGTCTGATCAATCCAGTAGCCGCGGTTTCTGTACTTCTCCAAGGCGAGGTGGTCCCTCTCGGTTACCGGTCTCGAGTGCATGAAGCCACGCTTCTGCAAACGTACTGTCCGGGTATGCGATACAGAAGGTGATTGGCGTGACAAAATTCATGACGACGGACGAATGGAAAAAAGGTAAGAGGATGTAGAGGGTGACGCTGTAGGACTTCGTAGAGAATGTCGAATTTGCCTTTCGAAGTCGTGACTACGACACGACTGCAAATTCCTGCATCAGGGGTATATATTTGTTCTTCGCCTGTAACACAACACGGCATGCGTGGTTACGCCGGGGTAAGGATCCGACCGTTCGATAAGCGATCAACTGGCGGGTCCAGCGTGCGATCTAACTGATCGGATGAACGTCGGGAAGGTGTCGTTACGGGCAGTAAAAATCATGTCGTTGTTGCGCCAGTGACAATCCCGATCGAGGAAACAGAGCGCTCCGGACCCAGACATCACAGACCCCGTACGCTGCATTGCAAGCGACAGTTGGACGGGGTCTATGCTGTGCTGCGCGAGGAAAACCCGCCAGGATCGCTGGAATTCCTCTCGAACCGTTGTCCTGAATTTCCGACTGGTGCGCATGAGCTGGGACGAGAGTGTCGACGCTGCAGTAGGAAAGAAACCTCGATTCGAAGCTCAAGCGGAAGACTGAATACGGAGGTAAATATTCACAATGAGCACCTTTTGCCGCGAAACACACTCAACGGACCACGTACCAATGAAACAAGTCACGATCATGCATAATTGCGGTTGTTCACTTAAAGAGGGGCAGGATTGAATGGTCGATGCACCTGAAGTGTTCAAATTATACATATATATATATACGCAGAACGCCGCGAACTCGAGCGGCGCGTCACACGGACGGACATGTCCAGTCAATTCACCCGCCGGCATTTAATGACTCCAGTCCGGAATCGGGCGACATGTGGGGAAGTAGTTCCAGCAACGACGCTCACACTGCGTACGCTATATATTCGATCACATTGCACACCACACTACTACAATTCGGCGTCGTCATCTAAAGCAGCTTCCCATCAACTACAGAGTGTGCGAACCAGGATAGATGTACCACAGCGACTCCAATCTAAAAACTCCACCTTCCACGCTTTCTCCCACCCGCGCTTACGGTACTTGGTCGTTTGGGCTTGCTTCCCGTCACCGGCTTCGACGGGCTGCCCACCCCCCCTACTCCCCCTCGCCATAGCCCCGGTCTCTACCCCCGTCGAAGACCATCGAACAATTGTACACTCAGCCACGACGATGTCGTTCTCCTTGACCATGTAACGCGCGCATCTTCGGCATATATTTCTTCGCCCTCAGAGTTGTCTACCGCATCATACACCTCGTCGAACACGGGAATCTAAGAACGCGTTAGTTCTAATCAAACGGCCCGTATGGGAAGCTTACGTCTTTGGCACTAACACCGCCGTGAGGCTGCCCAACGTGTGGCCCAAATCCCGTCGTGGTCTCCAGGGGGGATGGTCGGAGGTCTGCCAAGCTTGTCGATGATGGACGATGCTTTGGTCGCATCCGACTGGAGGAGAGGCTTGAGCAGAACGCCAGGTTTAGGCCGAGGATCTCCCGTGCTTGAAGAATGCGGGAATGGCGACCTCGGCCAAAACCCAAACAACGACTGGCCGGTCCCCGGATCGTCATATACTCGCTCTTATCCGATCTACCATACCCTTCTTTTCCCCACTGTAGCTGGCCGAGCGGGCAGGGCGTGCAAGGAGTACGCCGACGTCGTCGGATTAACATACTTGGCGATTGTGTTCAGTCGTCGTACCAGAGTAGGAGTAAAGTAATCTCGATGGGACTTCTCGATAAGATCCTAGAACCATGTAAATAAACACACGTTGCGATTAACTACATTACATGCGTTTTCACTAACCTGCTGAGTATCCCCTTCCGAAGCAGTATTTGACCCGGGCGAGGGCTCGTCGACCTGCGAGCGCGCCGCATCCTTGTCGTCCGTTCCTATGAAGTCGCGTCAGGAACTTATGCACAGAGATATCGATAAAGTAAGACCGACCGTGTGCGTTTAGCCGCTGCGGCTGATCCTGGGACTTGTCGGCCGCGTGCGCGCGTTTGTTACTATCTTGCTTAGCTTTCGATGACATTGGAGGGTAGAAGCTCACCTTCCAGGAGCCTTTTATAATGAGCTGGGGGGTACTCGACACTTCGCGTCGCAAGCGAATCGTATCCCACACGTACTGTTTGGCCCGTCCACAGCACAGCCACGGGAGGGTGTCCATTTTCACATGGGAAACTGAAACCAAAGTTCAGACTCAGCTCGTCGACTTCCATCTCAACGTACATTCCGTGACCGCACGCTCGCGAAGTCTTGTTTCTTCTCGCAAACCCGACAATCCGAACTGACATGCGCGTTTATGTCCCCACCGGTGTCGATGACGTCGCGACTGCCTCCCTTCCCTAGGTGTACCTCGAAAGGCATGAACGGCCAGCTAACGAGCGCCAACCGTTACACGCTCCGCGCCTAAACGGGAGAACATGGGTCAACATTCAATTCGACCCATCGTCGACGTTCAGATTATAAATACCTGGACGTCCCGTTTGGTGGTCATCAACTGTTGCTACTGCTAACTCATCATTCATATAATGTCCCTTCTAACAGGCAAGGCGATCGTGAGCAACAACACTGTTCGGGATAATACTGACCCTCGTTCAATGACAGCCAACGACCGCCTCATCGCTGACCTCTGGCCCCCCAATCTCCCGCGGCTCATGAAAGACGTCCGTTTGTATGCGAACTGCAACCCTCGCTACGACATAGTAACCAGACCAGATCGACAACCTGGTCAATTGGGCACGCTGTCATCAACAACCCTGACCGTTTTCAGATCGTATACGTACCCACCTTTTAGTTCACAAGTATCCCTGCCCAGGTCAGGCGTCTGGGGACGTCCAGATAGCACTACGCCTTCAAGGTTTTGTTCACAGGATCAACGTCAAGCCGACCGGAAACTGGAACTGGCTACGGTCATTTGCTATACCTCGTGTTTCGCTGACGTTGTGGCTTACCATAGCAGCGAAGACGACGCCCCCCGAGCCACACAGTATGTGGTGTTAAGCTGGCGGCACGGTCGATGATGTCTTCAATCTGCAAATGAACTCCCTGAAAACGGTGACCAACTTCATCATGGGGTCAGCTGAGGATCTACGTTACCGCGACAAATGGGAGTACAAGGACGTATACCTCCCACGCAGAGTGTTCACTCGGGTGCCCACGCCACCACGCCCTACAACTCCCACTGCACCATTTGGTAGCACCTAATTGCATTCGTAGGTGCGTACGGATACCCCAACCCCCAATGTGTCCCGGGGCGCAGCAGACCGAGTGTCGGAAGCCTTGAAGAAGGTTTCAAAGCGTTGGTACATCGACAAGAAACTCGATATCGGTCGACAAGAAGAATCCGGACGTGTTCTCCGGTGTACCCATATGCATATACGCCAGGGAGACTTTGTCGACATTACAGTCACTGCCGATATTCATGCGTCGGGTCCAACTGATGGATCGTACCCGAAAGTCGTATTCAAGCTTCAACGCATTATACAGTTAAAAAACGACCGCTGCAATTCAGGTGAGTATATGCGATTGCATCAAAGTACCGCTCACCGACGTTGTATTCAGGCAGATACACGGCGGCGAGCCTCTCAGGCCACTCGGGAAATTGATACATACGATCGCATCGAATTCGACGATGAAGATGCCAACGCTGATGTGAACATGGATTTCTCGGCCACGCAGTAGAGACAGGGAGTGCTTACCATCATGTTGTGTTCTAATACGCGCAGTGGGTCTCTATGTCATTAACACCTGTTACGTACCGGCAGCATACACTCAGAACATGTAATCTAACCGGGTAATACGCGGAAAAGTGACCAGTTACGGCGAAGGGTATAAGCGGTTCGGACGTCGAGTGGTTGACCGGTACGCGCCACGCCGACGGTCATGTGCGTCGCGCCGCCTAGTGTCCACAGTGAGAAAAACAACAGTGGATTATGTATAATCGAGACATACCGCGAGATAGATGGGTATGGAACGCGAGATCGGTAGTAATGAGCGTGTAACGACACACTACGCCGCCGCCTCGAGGACACGAGTAGTACCGTGAGTCACCCCGCTAACTACAATGAGCTGCGAACTACTAACTTAATGTCAATGTCATTACACCAAACGATAGAGAACCAGGCACGGCTGCCGGCCAGACGGGTCGGTAATACCTGCACCTCCCCACGGGTAATCTGGTGACACTCGTGTGCAACCTTGCACCCCCCGCCATCAAAAAAAAACAAGACAGAGTTGGTCGCGCTCCACGTACATGATAGAAAAATGTGCGTTGTCTGAGAACACGATTGCACTTAGTCGCCATGTAACAACCTTTCCCTGGACTGTCATCTGTATCGTACGCGAGATGTCAATGAGAGGACCAACCATGTCTAACAGGTCGATCACAACTAACGCAGGGACACTCACGAACTGGTGTCTCGTCGTTACACACATTTTGCCCATACAGCGGACACAGTCTATCGCTCGCCGGCCATACAGACACTGTCGTGAACGAGATCGGCGAGGGAGCGACAGGCATTAGTTCCTCACGGATGTTGCCTAAGGACCAACCTCCCATAGTATCCCACTCGCCCGCACGTTACCAGGCAGGTCCCCGCACCACCGGCATTTAGAGAACGTGTTAACACGCGGGTCAGAGTCGTTGAACAAACCTCGGGCCACTGCGCTCACACTTTCGACTCGAGCACAGTGGCTCTAGAAGCGCCCAGATGGCACTCGCTCGCCATCTCCAGAGTTCGCACACCTCTTTCCACGGCAGCAAATTCGTTCAAGACCCAGTCACACAATTCAGGTTTCATTATGGTAGTGTTGTTAACTAACCACGTTTCTCCAGCACCATAACACTGACAACATGACGTCTAGCGAACAACAACCTTGACGCGTATCCAGCGGCCCCGTGGCACTCAAAGCACTCGAAGTAAACAGGGTCCGGTGGAATTCCCATGGATCACTAGGGTTTCTCACAGTACGACGTTTCTTCTTTCGTCGCCCGTGTTCGGTCGTATCAGTGTCATCGTCATCGTCTACCCGACGTTTCAGCATAGACGTTTTTTCCTTCCACGGACGCCCTTCGCGCTCCCAACGTATACTCGGGTGCCATACCCTCGAGTCGTGAACGGCTGCAGGTACATACGAAGTCCCTTTCCACTTCAAGTACGCACTAGTGAGACTGATGCGCATCGGTCCTGAGATAGCCAGTGGTAGCAATCCCTCAAACCTAAGACGCGTTATGTCATCCAAGATTTCAAAGCTCTGAACTCGGTCAGTAGATCTTCATTCAAAACCTCCCATTATTTTACGCCCATTAAAATCCTGCAGAATGACAGTTGTATCAAGCGACACACCGCGAGAACATACACGTATATATCGACTGGTGGGACTGGGAATGCTTAATATCAACAACGTTATGCGGACGCGTTCTCCCCTGCGACCCGTAATCGGTCATTGCGAAATCGGGTAGGACCAGAACTTGCTGACGGTTTATAGTCTTGATATTGTCAGATTGTTGGATACAACTGACGCGTTCGTTTCCCGCTACAACAGGTATGACGTTTGCAGGCAAACCGGGTATGTTAACCGTGCTCGCAGGCGACAAAAAGACGAACGAATAAAGTCTGAAGAATCTTCTTACCATCAAACGCTTGTGCGAAATCCCATCCCACTACCACTGCCTCTGCACCGTTCGTCGCACACAGCTCTGTCGCTTCATTGTTCTTTAACATGACGGGCATTCCAGGACACAACTTCAATATCCCAGGCACGTGGTCAGTCATCGCAGGTGACAAAGACCAAATATATTGCTGGAGCGCAGGACTAAGAACATTGGATGACCGTGGTACATCATCCTCATGGTCGAGCGCGCGTTGCGTCTGTCTTACCGAGTCGTGTCCTCTAGGTCTGGTCAACTTATCCCTAGAATAGAACTCTGTCAACGGGTGGCCCATTGCGCCCCGCGAAGCGTGCAGATTGACTCTCGTTAATCGCATCCCGGTGAGAATTGAATCTAGTAATGACAGGTACAAAGCGAAATCGCGGCTCATTTACGTTCGGAGCAGTCGGGCGATGAGCCCGTGGGGGCGTGTATCCTGGATTTTAACAAAGCCACGTCGCTCGCATTACAGTCCTTGTATCGCATCCGTTCCAGTGCAGCGCGGAACTGGGTCTCTGTCCGATGACGACCCGGATTGACGCATATTCTATATCTGCCGAAGAATCACTACAGTCGTAAAAACGATGCCACAAGATCATCCCCAGTGTGTTTTTTTTGCCCGTAGTCCCGTGAGGGCACAAAATTGACTCCCGGGATTCGAACTGTACAGAGGATACTGCCAAGGTCCAGCAGGAGGTAACTGGGCAAAATCACCTGCGAGGATTATGTTCTTTCCCGCGAAAGGCTGATCATCCACCCCGAACGCCTTACATAATTGCTCGTGTATACGCAGCACTGATCCACGCACGATAACATCGAGACCTCGTCGATGAAGATGAAGTCAACAAATGCAAGCCTGTCAGTCACCCTACTGACACCATGACCGCCTTGACGACTCATCTTACCAAGTGACAATGCAGAATGGTATGTGGATCCTCCGATGAGAACAGCAGCTGAACCCGTCGGGGCGAGGACTATCGAATCGATGGCTCTCGTTTCCGAGCACGCAGGAACGCAATCAACGCTTTAAATGACTTGACTTTTTGCCCGTCCCTCCCATCCCGCCGAGGTACATACGCAACGGCTCAGATGAAGGATTTACAAATCTGTCGGCTACCAATACAAAAGCCCTCTTCTGCTCGACGTTGAGATTGAACTCAGCACAAATCGCATCCATCCCACCTGTACTCGTCTGCTGCGCAGAGGGAAAGAAAAAATCCCGACGGACGGTCGGTGTTCGATGCGACGTCCTGTGCCCCGACGACGCCTACGAACGGAGGACCGGCAACCGTCGAACGAGATGAACGAGCAGCATTGTCAGCTGCAATACCGGGATCCGGCGCGTTGGCCGCCCTTCGTGATGTCAGTACGTTCGCTCGCTCTCTTTCCACCGCCCTCTTCCAATCAATTCCACTTAGACTACCCGCCGTTACCCATGGTTCAGTCGGTACTTCCGCGACAGCGGTGTCTGAGACAGTTGAAGTGAACCTGGTCAGCCACTCGTTCATCTTCGGTCATCTTATCGCGATGTGTCTTTGTTCTCGGACCTACGCGCGAGTGAGGATTCTCCATCATATCCATAAGTCGCTCATTGTCGAGGAAGTCCGTTAGATGCTCATTGTCGTCCAGCTCTTGAGCGAATCTAGCAGCGTCACTGGCGTCATACCTTTCGCTTTGACTCAGCGGCCCTCCTAAATGCCGAATAGTCGTCTCGACTATCCTGACATTCGTACAGTACGTTCATATTCTTCATCACCTGCACGTGTTCCTCGGAAAACAATGTACGATTAAATGCATCTTCCCAGCTCTCGTCGGCTCGGCGTAGCTCAGCACCCGTTCTCCATCCGTGGGGGAGAGAACAACGTAAGCATAATTCTACAATATTCCTCTCGGTCCTCCATGGTCCTTTCCTTGGCAGAACCGGTCCGATGAAATTGAGGATTGCCGGTCGCTTTTCCGTATCAAGATAGCACCTGTGCGTTGGAACCGAGCGGATGTCCTTTGATAAAGCAATACCCACCGGGATGTGGTGCATTTTCATCACCGTCACTGCCCAACATATCGTCACCGCATCGGCCGCACTCCGGCGGTACCAACGTCATGGGTACGGTCCTGGTCATCGGTGCGCTCGTGGTCATCGGTGCGCTCGTGGTCATCGGTGCACTCCGTGGTCATCGGTGCACCGTCGTGTTCATCGATGCGCTCGTGGTCATCGACGCAATCCAGGTCTTCGGCTCCATCCTCACCTTTCCATGGCTAACGAGGGGTTTATCGTCCGCTTTCCACGCGTCCGATGTTTTCCAACCGACGTCTTCTGCAGAAACGAATACAGTGACCAACGTTCGAACTCGATGGGTCTGAACACGTAGTCGTTAACCTTACTCATCTCAACAATCCCTCCTTGGACTTTCCTCAAACCCACAGTCTCCCGTTCGGTGCTGTAACGCATTGCCCTCTTCATCCAAAGCGTCCTCAGAACTGACAGTGTCGTCCCATCGCTTCGCAACTTTGACCGCATACGGAAACCAGAAGAAACGGTTTGAAACGCTCGTTAGTATAATGATCTGGATGTCCCAATAGTTCACTGGCGATCATGGGACCCCCAACTTCTGTTCTGGCCGTACGTTAAAGCGTTGACAATTCGTACTACGATGCGTCGCGCGGCCTTTTCCTTATCAGTTTCATCCGTTACAGATTGGCGAGAGGCGAGAGTACCTTCCGAACAGTCTCGAACAGGGTATACGTCTTTAACGAACTCTTCGTTATATAGTCTGTAACATACGCGATTACCGCACGTACCTGCGTTCCGGATAATAGGCATGTTACATCTGTATTGCATCTCAGCAGATACGATAGTACTATGTTGTAAGTATTTATCCACTTCTCTGTCTTACGCAACCGCAAGGCACCCGACTCGTCCACCACTGTCTGGGGGAACAATTCGCGGGGGAATCGAGCACGGCAAAGCATCTCGCCCGGACGTATACATCCATACAGATGCCGCGAGTCATGCATGTTGGACAAATATACAATCTCGTCCGTGACCTTACACACCTCGTCGTACCAGCGGCCCATAGCGTCTTCACTGGTGGTGTTTATCACAGGAGCTTCAGGCAACGTGGTCGTTGGATCAACCCACGCTGGCATATCACTGGCACTCAACGCACCTTCAGGGGCACGGGGCCCCAGTTGTAAGGTCTTGCGTGCCAGTGGCCGCCGATCGAGGTTTGATACGCTCTGCAACGTCGTTTGCTGTCCCGGGTACTGAAATCTCCTTGGTGACAGCTCTCGAGCCAAGCGATGAGTCTGTCACGAAAATCCGAAGATATATCAAGTATTCCGTCCCTAATTTGCTGGGGCGCAAGGGAGCCCGTTATCCATAGCAATAGATGCAAATGAAGGGTGAGTCGTGCTTGAGACTCCACAGTGCCATAAAACGCTCTGTATGGCCTAAAGCTCTGCACGAGTCTGGGTCACCCATGGGTACTTGTGGGTAGAGCCGTTGGGAAAACCCATGGGTATATACTGATCCGCGGATCCGAGTCACCTGTGGCCATGAGTCAGTGGCAGATCTGGGTCAAGGGTTTGGATTTGAAAAAACCCATGGGTATTCATGGATTTGCTCATATAATACTTGTATGCATGTTTCAAGCATACCTATGCCATTATCAATATCATATATGTATATAGCATACATGTCATACATACCTCACTATAGCCATGTCAGCCTTTGTCCTATAAGTATTTCTGACAGGTAGACCTGTGACCCAGACTCGCAAGACTTGGACTCATGGGTCACAGGTGATCTGTGCCCAAATACCCGTGTGGATCTGGGTTAGGCCTTAGAAATGCCACTGACCCGCAGGTACGGATCCGAGTCGATCCGCGGGCGTTAGACTCGTGCAGAGCTTTAGTATGGCCAAACAAACCTGGCTTATCATCCCCATAGCGCAACACGATCTTGATGAACAACCGTGACAACGTGATGGAAAAAACGAGCGCAAGCTACTGGGTTGCGGCTAATGTGACGCATCCGATCTTCTCTGCCAGGTATATCTCGGCCAGTCTTAGTTTTCTTAGTCAGATCAACCTTAACGCCGCAGTAATACAGACATATAGCGTTCTTGAGATCCGCGGGGGCTATCGTTATGAAGAAAACAGGTACACCCCATGCAATAATCATCGATTTGATCTCATTCCGCTGGTAACGTTTCTTCGTGTTCGAGGACGACACACCTCCCGACACATAGTCGACTAGATGCAAGAGTTCATAGCAAGCGCGCTCTTCTAAGGGAAGTGAACCGACGTTGACGGGCAGTGTCGTGTTTAGTTTTCTCGATAACCCTGTCCAAGGCGCTGACGTCAAGCTTCAAAATCTTGTCGGCAACATATTTCGAAAATGTTTCCTCTCTGTGAGCACATACCCTCCACGTGCGCTTTGTCTGATTTGCTCCTGATTGAACACGATGAAGATGAAATATTCGTCTTCTTGGAAACGTCTGTCATGATATGACAGCAAGTGGCGCACATGAGTTTTACGCGGAACACGTTTTGTCATGAAGGCATTGTCAAACCCACCCAAGCCATAGGGAAAGAGCCAAGGGAACATACCCGGGAACATGTCAGGGTTGTTAAATATCGATTGCGCGTCATCCTCACGCCCGTACGCTAGCACCTTACCCACCCCTGAATGTAAGTGTCGTAACGCATGCAGAATCTTGTCCTTTTTTTTCATGTCTCCAAAATCATCCGCCATCAGCCCCTCCACGACGAATGGACAAGGTCCTTCGTCGACAGCGTTACCCATGCCCTGCTCCTGATACACACCCAGTGACTGTATAGGCACGTCTGCTCCTGACTTGTCGAAGATGACTTCGACCGGGGCATCCATATCTACGTAAGAATCAAGATTATCTCGATCAATTATAACCGACTCATACGCATCGTTGTGTTGTTTCAGCCACATCAGGGCTGCACACAATTTCTCTTTGCGAACGAGTAACGGGGTCCGCTTCAAATCGTTTACAGTGGGCGGGGAAACTTCCAATAAACACCACGGCGAGACATTCCTGCAGCTCCGTACGACTCATCGGGAGATGTGATGAGAACTTGGCGACAGGTTGCACGTACCACAACCGCGTTGGCTCTCATCTTTCGTTGACCTTTACTGACGGTCACACAACGCAGACATTGTGCCGATAACGGGCGATGAGCAGTCTCTCTACGAAATTGAGTTCCTTAAGCTCCGTAGGAACTTCCCCTACCCATAACCCGTTTGCAAGAGAACAAGGATGGAATCGATCCTCGCTTCAATATACCGCCACACGAATCACACACCCATAAGCGCTTAATACCGTCGGTGTCCTCAATACCGGCGGTGCAAAATATGCGCGGAATATCCTGTTCGCCACTGTTCGCCTCGCGTCACCACCTCTCGGGATCATACAGGATATTAAACATCCTATGATTGAGTTCGTATAATTGCAAGCAGAGACTTTCGCATTGCTGACGCACATATTGCGCAGACTCCCTCTTGCAAAGTCTGAGCGGAACTCTCGGTACACCACTCTGTCACTATGTCACATAGTTCGTGCGTACTCAGCGGGTGCGGGGGGGAAACGGATGTTCAGCAGTGTCCTGACTGGGCCCAGTAGTATCAGGGTCGACATACTCCACAGGTGCCACGGGGAGTGCGGAGAGGAGAGAGTACCCGACGTCCCCTGCTGATGAGCGAAATGTTGGATGCTAACCGGCGCATAACTGACATGTGCTTGTAGCGACCCCGTGTGCACTCTAGTATGCACGGGTCTTTTGAAGACGTATACGACGTCAGAACAAGCATCCGTACACTGGTGATTTTCCAGCGCACGAGATCGTGACAGGACGGTGCGTCCTAACTGGCTCCAAGTCAAGCCGTGCATCTTCTTGCCGACCACGGATAGTCCCCGAATACGAGCCAACACGCTAGAGATCGCACGTCACAGCGAGCGACGACCCATATTCGAACTCATTGTAACGTGAGTCTGATACATCAAGGTCGGCCTCTCGCATTACGCATACACCTCAAATCCTACCCAGGTCGCAGAGCGTGGTGGGAACCAGTCGCGCAGGTTGCAATCCATACAATGTACCGGCGTATTATGTGCATCATATTGATAAAACTGCACCGCAATACGCCCGTCACGTTTGAGCCCACGACCAGGATAAAACGCATACCGACCTGACGTCGGCCCACTTCAATATCACATAGTCTCAGTAACATAAAGCACAATACAATTCCGAGGAGTACAATGCATGACGCGCAACGAGAACGTTGCAAAATAACAACATCCAGAGTACGGGGGGTACGATAATGCCAGTGCGATACACGCAAGCTGCGTAACGTTGTAACAATTCCGCGGCCTTTTGGAGGCGGGTGGATACAGCAGGGACGCGAAAAAAAAGTATAAGCGCGCCTAAGCGCGACAAAAAGCGACAGTGCAAAGTTGTGCAGATAGATCATGTCTCGTTGCGGTCGCGAGCAGGGCCGGCGCGAGTATATGAGGGTTGGACAGACGCGAAAATCGAGGACAATAATAGCACGCGACTTGATGACGGTCGTAAGGTCACATCCCCATACGTCACGTACGACGTTGGAAGCCCCGATAACGCGACGTCTCGCATCTGCGAACTCAATCCAAAGGTCAGAGGGGCAGCTCGAATGCGAACTCATAGACAAGTTCAACCCAACAGGCGCCTCATTGAATGTAACAGGCGCTGGCAAACGGACATCACGCGGCGAAGAGGAGGTGACTCGACGAAAGGCTCACGTGGGGGACACGCGGGGTACACGCGGAAACCACCCGGCAACATCCTTGTGGCGCTAGCGTCTAAAAACGCCATGTAAGAGAAGATAACCGATTCCAGAGAGGGAATCGGAACCTGGGCGGTCGCGCTCAATCTGAAACCTCCGTCATCGCTCCATCCTCTGTCTCAAAGTGCTCTGTCTCCGGATACAAACACCACCTGAGGAATTTGAGCCAGATGACATGCACGTCTCATCACTGCGCCCCTCACACTCTGACGACTTACTGACGACTCACAGGTATGGCATGCGCAGAGAGGGCCGTCTGATGACGACGCCATACTATCAAAGGTCGCAAAGGTCATGATGCGATGTGGATCGAGCGAGCAAGCGCTGAGTCTACTGGTATGGCATTTGTTAGTTGTAACCGTGGGTATCAGCGACATTGCTGATCGAGCATTCGTACCCAACGCGCTCTTGGTTAGTGTTTTAGGTCCGGTCCGGTCCCGGTCCTTTGACCCCCAAGACGGCGGACCAGGACCCCAGACCCGGTCAAGGACCGGACCCAAACTTACATAGGACCGGAACCAAGACTGTGACGGTCACTGGTCCTAACGTGGGTCCTGCAACGTGTCCAAGGACCGGTTAGGAGTCGGTCTCGGACTGACC